>MU223248.1:884766-933620 GCA_018584345.1 Thuja plicata
TTTGTGAGAGATATGGTGGAAGATGGAAAGGTAAATTTGGAGAAGGTAGATACTGTGAAGAATGTTGCAGATGCATTAACGAAACTAGTGAGCACTGAGAAGTTCAGATGGTGTTCGGAGTCTATGGTCCTTCTAGCCTATAGCGGTTAGTTCCTGTTATGTTCCTGTTGCTCTTACAAGGTGTTCGACAAGTGGGAGAATGTTAGGAATAAGGTGTCTCAACCTTGGATAATTCCTATTCTTATTATTTGTTTTGTAATCTGTATTTCTTGCAAATAATGTTGATGTGTCGGCATCTTGAATTGTGTAAGGAGATCATGGCTAAAACGGTTATGACACGTAAGAGCTATGTCAGGAAGGTTCTATGACAGGTGAAGACATGTGGCAACTAATAAATGTGAAGCGCATGATATAAGCATTTTTAGGGTTGTGAAGATAAGCGATGCGAGTGTATTGTTGGAACGGTTTATGCTGCCACGATTTGTCTTCAAGGGTTTTGAAATCTTCTGAAAGAACTTGCATTGCAAGTGTATTGTAACTGTAATAGTTTTGGATCAATACATTGTGCAGGTTTTGGAGTGCTGGGGTTTTTTACCAAAAGGTTTTCCCCAGGGTATATCATTGTGTCATTCTCTATTTTCTGTATGCATGGTATGTGGCTGCAATATCTTTGTTAAAGTAGTTAACGAATCTGTAGTTGTAAGGATTTAAAAGAATTTGCACAATACTTTCCTATAGAGATTAGCATAGGAAGCTATTTCCGCACCTGAGTTTCCTTACAAATTCTAGGCATCAGATCTGGATGCACAGGAATATGGACCAACCACCATGGGGAAGGAAATTTTGGTGATCTTCTTCATAGTTGAACATAGAGTGTTCACTTCCAATATCTGCCAGCAAAGCTCCACCAAGAATACCTTATCTTCAGGATACTAGCTAAATCTCTTAGGAAATCTGGAGAAGGCTCCTATCCGAAGATAAGAGAAACTCAGGAATTAGATGAAAGAGCATCTATACTGACTGATTTCCCAGATGGCCTCTAGCAAGAATCTTCTTTCAAGGGAACCTTGAATTTCCTGACATATTCTCATTGTGAATGCATCATTCACATTAGTTTATTCCTCAAAGCTCCAATGCAATTGCAGATTTGGGTAGAATGCATATATTTTGGTGTTATTGTCAAAATTATGGATTGTTGGTAAGTCGGGCCATAGGTGCTGAGTCACCAAAGCATAGATCAAGTATGAAGACATGTAGAACTATTTGAATCCCTGACAGGAACTCATCCAGGATGCTAGCTTCTCGCACAAGATTTTTGCCCAATCAATGAACATATTTTCTGCACAGACTGCTTGAACAAGGAATAAATTATGTTCAACAAGATCTAGGATCTCGGGTTTTCCATCCAATATGGTCAGCAAGGCCAAAATATCAACAATTTCCCTCTTTAGGTTTGTTCCGAAGAGAGTCTTGAACATCTTACTTTTATTTGATCGAGGAGTCTGGAACCAGGTCTTTTGCATGTCTTCTCTCCTTAGATTCTTCTTTTCATTGAACATAGATGCAGATGAGCTAAAGTCAATGTTGCAATACACATCTTTCGCCAGAATGCTGAAAGTAGATTGGATTAGGGTTTTATCAATCGTCAACAAAATAGACTGATCTGGGAACAAGATTTGCTTTGTCACCAGGTTGTATTCCTCTATACATTCTCAAACAAGCTCAGGAGCTTGAACTGCCATTGGAAACCCTACAGTTTCTACTAGACCGATGTCCTTGAGCTTCTGTGTAATAGGGTGAACTGGATGAGAATTCAATCTTCTGTGCAAATCTCTGAGATCAAAGAACCTTAGAGATGTGTCAGAAACTTCTGTCAATTCACTCTCAATACCAATTAATCTATCGTAACCAGAAGCTTTAACAACCATTTACTATAAAATTGAGAACATGAGTGAAGACAAATGGCTTCCTATTCAAAAATGGTGAGCAGCAAATGATTATGAATGCTGAAGAAATAGCCGCTAAGATATGAACATTGGCACCACATGAATGACAATAAGGTGACCTAACGGACACAATGGTAGGATTAGCGTTTAATTTTTTATAATCAATGGCTATTTGAAATTCCCATTTCAGAGAACATAATGGCCTCAAAATCCTCAAACTTACACTTAACTTTATGTTCATTAGCCACTTGTTGAAACAAATCTTTAGTCTTGTGGAAAAAGAACATACTTTCCTTCTGATGTCGAAATGAATGAACATTAGACCATTTTACCTTGTGCAAAAAAAAATATAAGAGAATACTTTTCCCGTAAGCCTGTTTCCTTTATTTTGGAAAAGTATCCCGACGGCTTCACCTTTTATCCTTTGCGCACTTAAACAACTTATTTTCCATCAGGAGCGCTTAACTTCTTATTTGCTCTTTTCACTTGTGTCGGGGTTACACCTTTGAGACCAACTTTTCTGGACACTGCATGATCACCGCCACTACTCCACAACTTGATATCTCTGAGAGTTGAAAAACTCTTTTTACAAACAAAAGCTTTATCAATCACTTATGTAAAACACATGTTTACCTTTCGAAAAAACACATTGGGCATTACAGATTCAAGGGTGACTAATTCTCATTTGGAAGACGCTATGACACTCCTTTCCTAACATATCTAGATCACCTAAACACTGGATGAAGTAGAAAGATTGAAAACCTGCTAGGCTCAAATAGGAAAGGAAAATAATTTATCTAATAAGCACATTAGGGGAAAGTTTTAATATGAATGAGAAGTAGGTCACCAAAGAAAAATTTTACCCCCTAGAACCTAAAGACCCTAGACTAAAAATTGGCAACAACATCCTTTTCAATATGAATACAAGATCAAGAGTAAGAGATCATCCTGAAGTTGAGTTGGAAAGTGCAATTCCAACTACTTCAAGGACTAAAATGTCTTGGAGAGAAAAGAAGAATCAAGCTAATATAGATAACTCATCTCCAAGAAAAGAAGAGGAAAACACTAGAAGAAAAGATTCAACCCAATCCAGTCATTAGGGGAACACATCAAAATATGAAGAAGCCCCTAACCTAGGATTGGAAACATATGCAAATAGCAGTACTTCTAGTGAAAGAGAAGGGACTGATACTATCAGTTCAGATTCTAAAGTTCCCTCTGATGAACTTGTTGAAGAAGAAAGAATCTTAATGAGACAGTTGGCCATTATTCAACAAAAGAAAAGAGAAAAAGATTTAAAAAATAAAAAGCAAGATCAAAGAAATGTTGATAAATTAAGAAGAAGATCATTAAGACATCAAGAAAAAAATAATGTTGAAAGGTTTCATAGAGATCAAGAGACACCAGTCACTCACAAAGGTTTTGGTTCTCAAGCTTCTAAAGATAAAGGGAAAAAGAAGGTGACTGGAAGTGAAATAGATGAACCAAAAAATCACAAAGTTCCAACAGAACACGTCTAAATTAGACATTGATCTTGAGAGATCAAAAAGAGAGAAAGAAACCATGGCCAAAATGATGGAGAAAGAAAAAGCAAAGGCTGCCACTTTGGAGATGAAGAAGAAGATTGATTTCCTACAATCTTCTAGATATTCCTATGCTGGTGCTGAAAGTATTCCAACTTCAAAAGCCAAAGCTGCCACTTTCCAGGATGATAATAGATTTTAAAGGAAACCACTGCATCCAGAAAGGTACAAACAATTTACTTTTATTGGTATTCCTAGTTACCCTAATATAGTACCAAATGATATTGGGGAAAAACTCCCAAAATATTTAGGAAATAATGTTATTTCTTGTGAAGTACATTTGAGAAAGTTTATTGATATCATAGATGACCTGAATATTAATCATAAAGATGTCTTATTGAAACTCTTTGTTCAATCCTTAGTTGAAGATGTTAGGGAATGGTTTAGAGGACTATCTAGTGGATCTATGGCATCTATGGATGAATTGATAGACTTATTCAAAGATCAGTATGGTGATAAAACAAATGAAGGATTCTTGTTGAATGAATTCAATAATATAAAGAAAAAAAATTATGAAGAAGTCATTGAATTCAACACAAGGTTCCAAAGAGCCATGCACAAGCTATTCCAGAAGATCAAACTTAATGAAAAGGTATGTCTTGCTACATATCTGAATGCTTTTGACTCTAAAATGGGGTATTCTCTCAAAGAAAAAAATCCTACAAGTCTTATTGATGCATATAAGATAGCAGTAAATATAGAAATGAATACAAGGGTATCAGGAAAATTGGGTAGAAGGGATGATGCATGTTTTAGTAAGAGCAACCAAAAACAACCAAAATATAAAGACTATAAAGCTCCACAAAACAACATGTCATCCTACAATAGTTATAATCCACATAATAGGATGCAAAATTACCCATATGGTACCTAGTTTAAGGATGGAAAGTCTATTGTCCCACCAAGAAAGGATAAGCCTGATAATAGGACCCCTAATCCTTTACACAAAAAATTTGTAAACATGTGTAGGGATACTTATTGGTGTGAAGCTTGTCAAGCACCATACAATCCTGATTTTTGTGTTGTAGCTCTAGACATAAATGCTAGTGAAGAACAAGAAGGCAAAGAAGGAAAATTATGTGATCATAGTGGATGTGCTATGAATGATTCATATGCATGCCTTGATGTAGATTTAGACAATGAAGTTGAGAACCATGATATGTATGGTTCACAAGGTATAATAGAATTATATCATCAAAAAAATTTATCTGATAGTGAAGATGAAGAGGTTGATAATATAAGATGCTATTCTCAAAATAGTCAGGAGTCTACAACAATAAGAAAACCTTCTGATGAAGAAAGAGCTAGAATCACTAGTGATTTAGTAAATAAGGCAAGAAGTAACTACAACTTGAGTAATAGAGTAGCGGGTGATGTAGGTGGTCAACTATTTGACATATTTATCAAAGAAAACAAAGTAGATGCCAAGTATATACAAAAAAGAGAAGGACCTTCTGAAAATGTAAATAAGCCAAAGGTCAAAATTGTAAGCAAAGAAAATGATTCAAATGTTGTACATGAGGGAAAAGCTAAAATACCAGAAACAAGTTCTTCCCCTTCTAAGGTTCAAAATAAGAAATCAAAGAAGGAAGAGTCCACTCTGAATATTTAAATAGAGGATAATAATATCATTGTTGAAAAACCAAAATCCTCTGATGTAAAATACACCCCTATTGATATGGGTCAGTGTCTGTCACAAATGACTGTCAAAGTTCCATTTCTAGAAATGATGAGAATTAAGGAGCATAAGGAAAAATTCCTTTTAGTGCTAAACAATTTTTCTCCAATAAAACTCCAAAAACTAGAAGTTGTTGAAAAGAAGTCTAACAACAAAGGAAAAGAGCCTGAGGGAATGATTTCTAAAATCCCTCAAATTTATTTAAATACAAATACTTCTGCAGGAATTGTTGATGTTTTTTTCTTAACTATGGTCATTAATGGTAAGATGCTTAAAAAGTGTATGATAGATTCTGGAGCATCTAACAGTGTTATGCCTGCATAAATAATGAGATCCATGGGATTACAAGTTGATACTCTTCATGGGAGATGTCAGACAATGGACTCTAGAGAGATCTCTGTTGTTGGTACTATTGAGGCTTTACCTTATAGGTTAGCAATATGTCTTGACACACTGTTAACAATGAGTGTATTGGTGGTTGATATCCCACGTCATTATGGCATGTTGCTATCAAGGAAATGGAGTGCTTCAATGGGTGGAAGTATTCAATGTAATTTATCTTATGCTACTTTCAACATTGCTGAAAATAATGTCAAAGTGTCCAGGGAAGGTAGGACACCCCATATGATTGAGCTACATGAAGATACTGATATTAATTATTATGTAGATATAGACATTGAAAATTTCAGAGTGAATAAAAGTGTTCATCAATGTAAAAATGTTGATCCCTTAATTGAGAAGTTGAATACACAATAGGATGGTTTATGGCAGATGTATTTTGATGGAGCCTATTCTAAAGAAGGATCAAGAGTTGGTGTCCTATTTATTTCTCCATCAGATACAACATTCAAGTACTCTTTCTTGTTATCATTCCAATGTACAAATAATACTATTGAGTATGAAGATTTTTTGGGGGGTTAATATTACTGCTAAGCATGGAATTAAATGTCTAAAAGTTTTGGTGATTCTGAGATAGTAGTAGCACAAGTCAGATCCAATTATGTTGTAAAAAAATGATAGATTGAAAATGTACAAACATGTTATTTGGGATCAGATTGAATCTTTTGATGCCTTTAATATTAACTGGATAGAAAGGTCAAAAAACATCATGACAGATTTTTTTAGCTAATGTTGCTTTGAAGACTGGTGATTTGACCTTAAGTGGGGTATCAATAGTTGAAATTGAGACCAGACCAGTTGTCCCTGATAATATTTACAACTTGAAAGTTTTTGAAGATGACCAATATATTCTTAGATTTATTCAATGCCTA
Organism: Thuja plicata; assembly: GCA_018584345.1. Classification (NCBI taxonomy): domain Eukaryota; kingdom Viridiplantae; phylum Streptophyta; class Pinopsida; order Cupressales; family Cupressaceae; genus Thuja; species Thuja plicata. The sequence goes on from MU223248.1 coordinate 891,245, forward strand.
GACCATTATGAAGACAAACACATAGATAGTAATTCTTTACTTGAGGTCATTGATCGCAAAGATATTGTTTTGGGGAATGAGGTTGTCCAATTGAGTTCTAATCAGATCCCTAAGGGACTGGTATAATTAGAAGCATTGTTTAGTAATCAAGATGATCATTTATAAAAAAATGAACAATGCTAAAATTGAGTATTTAGAAGAAGTAAATTTAGGATCAAAAACCACTCCTCAAATTGTGTATATTGGAAAAGGGTTAGATTCCCATCTTAGATCAAATCTAATAAAATTGTTAAGGAAACATAAACATGTGTTTTCCTGGTCTTAGTAGGATTTGAAATCCTATAGGGAAGACCTTTTTCAATGTGAAATCCCACTAAAATTAGATGCTAAGCCATTCAGATAGAAACAGAGACCCATCAACCCATTACTGGCTCCCAAAATGCAACAAGAGTTGATGAAATTAAAAGATGTAGGGATTATTCAGCCCATAAGACATTCAACTTGGTTTTCTAATTTGGTCCCAGTGAGAAAGAAGAATGGTGACATAAGGCTTTGTGTTGATTTCAGAAACTTGAACATTGCATCCCTAAAAGATAATTACTCTTTACCTAACATGGAAGCAATGTTACACAAGGTTACTGTTTGTGAGCTATTGTCAATGATGGATGGTTTTTCAGGCTGCAAACAGGTATTAGTTAAAGAATTGAAACAATTCAAAACTGCATTTACTACTCCACGGGGGACATATGTATATATTAGAATGCCATTTGGACTTATAAATGCAGGGGCAACATTTCAAAGAGCCATGGATGTTGCATTCAAAGAATTTATTGACTTGTTCATGGTAATTTATCAAGATAATTTGACAATATATTCCAAGAAAGAAGAGGACCATTGTGGACACCTAGAAAAAAAATTTAATAAGGCTTTGGAATATGGTGTTTCCCTGAATCCTAGAAAATGTCAATTTGGAGTGACAGAAGGGAAGATGCTAGGACATATAGTGTCAAAGGATGGAGTGAGAATTGACCCAGAGAGGATAGAAGCCACTCAAAAGGTCACTGCTCCAAAAAACATCAAAGGTGTACAGTCTTTCTTAGGAAAGATTAATTTTGTAAGAATATTTATTGTAAATTTTGCTGAGATTGTCAAACCTATAATTAAACTATTGAAAAAGGATGAAAATTTTCAATGGAGTGTAGAAGCACAAATAGCTTTTGAAAAAATTAAGAAAGAATTTCAAGAGGAACCTGTTTTGAGATCTCCTGATTACAGTAAGCCTTTCTCATTATTCTCTTTTGCATATTTTTATACAATTGATGTTGTTTTACTACAAAAAGATGAAGAGGGTTATGAGCATCCTATTGCATTTTTCAGAAAATATCTCCAAGCTGTAGAGTTGAATTATGAAATGATGGAGAAAGATGCATATGCTTTGGTTAAAGTTGTAAAATCATTCATACCTTATCTGGTTTGTGCAAAAGTGATGGCATATGTACCTCATGTGGCAGTTAAGAATATTCTTACTTAGTCATAAGTGACTGGTAACCGGTGCAAATGGATCAATAGGATTCAATATTTTAATTTGTAAATCCACATTACCAAATTGGTAAGAGGACAAGGTTTAGCAAAATTAATGACAGAAGAAAATTTAGACCTGGTTCAAGTAAATACTACAAAGGCACATGATTCAACAGTGACTAGTATTGAAAGATAGCCTTATTATGTTGATACTATGTACTATCTTAAAAATTTCAAGTGCCCTGAGATTATGATAGATAATCAGAAAATAAATCTCAGGTTGCAAGCTCAAAGGTACGCCTTAGTACAAGGAGATCTATATTGGAAAGATAGAAATAGTGTACTATTACTATGTCTAGATAAGAGTCAAGCTGAGAAGGTCTTGGTTGAAATGCATGTTGGTGTGTGTGGAGGACATTACTCTGCCAAAACCACTACTCATAAAATCTTGAGGACTGGTTATTATTGGCCTTTCTTATTCAAAGATACTCATTCCTTTGTTAGAAAGTGTGAACCTTATCAAAGGTTTTCAAACAGGTTGAAATTTTAAGGTGCCTTATTACTAAATCCTCTAAGTGCTGAAGCACCTTTTTCCATGTGGGGGATTGACTTCATTGGAGATTTTTCAAAAAAATCTAGTGGTGGACATAGTTGGATACTAGTTGCTATAGATTATTTTACAAAATTGATAGAGGCAATTCCCACGAAGAGGGCAACTAGTAAAGTGGTCACTGACTTTCTGATGGAAAATATTCTGACCAGATTTGGTGTCCCTGTAAAATTGGTAATGGACAATGCTATGTGCTTCAGGTCAGATGAACTTAAGGATTTTTGTGATGAGTATGGAATGATGATGTCATATTCTTCCCCATATCATCCCCAAGCCAATGGCCAAGAAGAATCCAAAAATAAGAGTATATTGAAAATCTTGAAAAAGACCCTTGAGAAAAATAAAAGAGCTTGGCATAAAAAATTGAAGCTTTCTTTATTGGCTGACAGGATCATGGTAAAAAAGGTAATAGGTAAGTCTCCCTTTGAACTAGTATATGGTATGCAATCTAGAATTCCCATGAATAACTTGCTTCCAGTATATAAGTTTATTCAGGAAGAAGAGCTAGATATTTATGAACCTATGCAAGATAGGATGATGTAGCTAGCAGAACTGGATGAGATCAGAAAAGATAGTAAAAAAGAGAACATTAAGTTATAGCAGAAAATGAAATATATGTTTGATGAAAGAGCAAGTAACAGGAAGTTTCAACCTGATGACTTAGTACTTCAATGGAATGTAAGGGCTGAAGACAAAGGGAAGCATAAGAAATTTGAATCATTATGGTTAGGTCCCTTTGGTATTCATCAAAATGTCAGGAAAGATTCATATATCATAAATAATATGGAGGCAGAGGTATTTGAATTTCAAGTGCATGGACAATTCTTGAAACCTTTCTTTTGTTAAAACTTTATTTCCATGCACAATAGTCTTGTATTATATTTACAGGTGTGTTTTTTTCTGTTGTGTGTTTTCTTTCTATAGTAGGTTAGTAAGCGTGGTCTACCTCCCAGAGATTTGTGGTTATTTCTATAAATTTCATTTAAGAATCCTCAAAAAGAGCCACTGTTGGTTGTATTTCTAGTTTTGAAGTCTTGCTATAAATTTTTGAGTTCCCAGTTATGTTATTGCATAAGCATCAATTCCTGTCCAAAAATGCTATCAAATTTTCCCTGAAAATGTTGATCTCGGAGTGATAAAAGCAATAAAATGTGAAAAACCCTAGGTCCTAGGTCATTTTTCATTCATATCAAGAGAAACCCCTAGTTCATCATAATTGGATTCTAATTTGCAGTTACCTTTTTCAGAAATCCAAATCACTTAAGTCATGTGGTCTTTTCATATTTTAAGTCATGTAGTCTCTTTAAACGGACCGAATATTCACTTTTGTTTTGAGACTCAGTGCAATGCTTTGCTCGCGTTATCTCATAAGTAAAAGAATATGCTTTCAAATATTAAGAGATTTAATGCAGGACATTGATTCAGATCCAGATCCTGTGGTGCGCGCAAAATCTCAAATGAAACCCCGGAGTTAAGAAATGGTCTAGCGACTTTGAGTTTTTTTAGTCGCAAAATCTCACAAACAAATCAAAGTTAAAATCTTGGTTTGATTTTAATTCAGTCGTGAGATCTCAGAAGGAAACATGGGTTAATTCAAATCTTAAGAGATTCAGTGATAGTCGTAGATGCTCAGTTGACCCTGTGGCTGGCATTTAGTTGCTAGATGAAAGTGTTGATTAGTAAAAGTTCCTGAGATTTAACATAGACCATGAGATGAAAAATGAATCAAAGGTAGGCGCATAATCTCAGAAGGATTTCATAAAAGTACATCAAGACTAAGAGACTTAATGCTACCTATTGAATGAAAGAAAGATCGGAGGGCTAGCGTTTAATCTCCAATTAAACTCTGAGTTACATAAAAATTTCAGAGACTTTGAGTTTCTTCAGTCATGAAGTCTAACAAGCTCACCAAGGTTAAGACATGAGTTGTATCAGTTCAGTCATGAGATATCCAAATAAAACAAGGGCTAAGTCAAATTTTATGAGATCTAGTGACTACCATCCGATTCAAAATTGATCTTGTGGCCAACGTTTAGTCGCGAGATAAAAGTTTAGATGAGAAAAAGTTTAAGAGATCTAGCGACTACCGTCAAATTGAGGAAAGATCAAAACACTGGTGTTTAATCTCATAATAAACCTTGAGTTAGATAACTTTTTCAGCGACAAAAAGATTCAGTTAGTCGTTAAGTCTACATATGAACTATGGTTAGCAAAGGTTAAGTCAAGGCTCACTGAAGTTTGCAGTGGGAAAATCTAAACTGCAAATGAGAAAAGATTTGATGGTTGGTGTTAAGTCGCTAATAGAAGTATAAAAATAAGAGATTTTATAGCAACTCAGAGGTAATGATCCAGATGTTGACACGTGTTTAAGTCATTCTAGAGATCTGTGGTTTGCGTGAAGTCTCAAAATAAACCTGTGGTTAGGAAACCTATCTGGCGACTTAGACGTAGCTTTTAATCACGAAGTCTCATGATAAACTATAGTTATGGATAAAACTTAAGAAATTTCATGCAAGCCATTGGATTAAAAATAATCTAATGGTAGTCGCAAAGTCTCTGATCAGATGCAAAAAGTATGAAATGATAAGAGATTTCACACGAACCATCATATTGAAAGAGGATCTAATGATGGTCGTGTAATCTCTAACTAAACTCATGGTTAATGAAATATTTCAGAGACTTCAAATTTATATAGTTGCATAATCTCAAAAGAAACCAAAGGTTAAATAGAGTTATTCTTAAGATTTAGTCATAGAATCTCTAAATGAAGCATGAGTTAAGTAGTTTGTTTAGCAACTTTGAGATAACTGTTGATCAAAGTATTGATCATGACATAGGCGCTAATTCTCATGATGAAACTAGAGTTAAGGCTAACTCTCAGCAAAAAGGAGATGGAGTAGTCGCATGGTCGCTAAAGAGAACCAGAGTATGAGCAAGGTAAAGGTTAAGAGTTTTGTCTTGTGCCATGATGTACAGTCACTAGCCAATCAAAACAAGAGGATTATGACAGCAGGTATGAAGTAGCTGAGTTGTAATAATGTAAGCCAATCATATCAAACATAGAATTTATTTCACATAAAATAAGGTTTCACGATTACTCCAATTGGCCTTTTTTCAAAATTGATAACCTGTCAACCTCAGGTGCTACGGCTAAGAGAAATTTATATCAAACCACTTAGAGTAATGACACAAGTGAGTGAATAACAAATCCATTATTTTAAATAGATTGGTGCATTGATTTCTCAAAAATAAATAAGCATTGTTTTTTCTCATTTTATTTTACCAGAGTTTCTGAATACAGAGATGTAAGCTATGGAAATCAGTTATAAAAAGGATTAAAATAATAAGATTAAAGCACTCAATAACTAAATAACCAAAAACTACATATGTTATTGGAAAAAAATAGAACTTGAAAAACATAAATAAACTAAGGAGTGAAAACCTCCCTAAAATAGAATCCAAGCTCCCTTTTGATCTTTTGATGTGTCTGTTGGTGTGGATGTGTGCTTAAAGATGCTAGCTCCAAGCTTCAAGATGTAGATGTTGCTTCAAGATGAGAAATTCTAAACTGAAAATGGCATTATAAGTTTGCATGGAAGGTGGATGAAAACTGTGAAGGAATGAGGTTTCTTTTATAGGAAACAGGTGAGGAATCAAGGGCTAGGATGCAATCTTGAGGAGAGGTTCAGATGCACCTAGAAGAGAGCACATGGATTATGCTTCTTTAAGTGCATCATATTTTGGTAAGTGTCCCAATATGATTGTGTTGAAAAGAGGGAGGAATGTGACCATTTAGGGAAGAGAGCCAAGAAGACTTTAGAAGATAAGGTTATTAATGAGGGTGTAAGAGAATTTATGAGGCATTAATGAGAGAATTAATGAGGCATGGGTGAACGGATAAGGAAGAGCTTGAGAAAGTTGAATTTGAGGAAGGGATTGAATTCCTAATCTAAAGATTAGGAATGTGAAATCATTAGGGAGAGTTTAGGATCCGAGTTAGGGTTAGGATTAAGATTATCATGGGTGAAGAGGTTGGGATTAGTTTGAACTCTGAGTAAGGTGGTTGAGATAGGTTAGGTTAGCATGTATGAAGGGGTTGGGTTGAGTTAGAACTCAGGGTTAGGTGATTGAGATATGTTAGGTTAGGGGTTAAAGGGAATATTAATGAATTGAATTACATAAATAAAATATTCATTCAATAATAGGGGAATAGGTTTTTAATTAATTATTAAGCTATTGATTGCTTTTAATAATTAATCAGGACTATAGCCAATTAATTAAATTAATTAGGACTAGGGGATGACATAGGTCAATTAGGTAATGCTTAATTACTTAGCTAATATGTCCCAAAAGGCACTAAATATGATTGAATTAGGTTAATCAGATTTACGTGTGTCTACATTTTTCCCCTCTTTGACATAGTGTTAGAATAATGCTATTTCAAAGATGTTTAAAACAATAGACAATGCGAAGATGTGGACGTACGCAATGAAGTTGCCCCATAGTGACAGTTAGGATAGATTTAGAATAGGACGACCAGGATGATGCCCCCTCAAGAGGGCGACTGGGAGAAAATTTGAAGCCCTGGCGGCATCTCAAAAAGATGGCCATGAGAGACAAGATAGAAGAAAAAGGAAGGGGGAGGATAGAAGAATGAGGGATGGGATAGTCAGGTTTGCATCAAGGATGAAGGGTTAGGTTTGAGATGGGATTTGATTGGACTAAAAGGGATGGATTTGTGCGGGATGTAGGCTCTGTTCTTTTGACAGGATTTGATTAGACTAAAAAGGAAATACTTTTCTAGGGAGTTTATGGGGGGGGATTTTTCTTGAAGCTTGAGCAAGGGAGTATTTTGGGGGGAATACTGCCATGTAGTTGAGCACTTATTTTGATATAGAAACACTAGAGACCATGCCAAGGTTACTAGGAACATGAGGCCTTGTCACTAGTGTTGCATAGGACTGACACAACAAACACACGTGGGTTGCCCCAACATCACACATGACTCCCAGGAAGAACCATGGTGGAAAGGGTGCTGGAAAATCCCACAAGAAAATGACATTTCCCAAGTGCAGCATGCGAACCCAAATGGATTACATACATGCAAGGGTCATGTCTGGCTGACTCACAAGAAAAAAAGACAAAGATCAAGTTTTGTATCCTAGGTGCATCCATTTGCAGCATACCATGATATAAAGAATCTTGGCAACTTTGAGGAGGAGAACAACCAACAGAATCATGAATGATAACCAAGAACCAAAATCAAATTTTAAGATAAAAAATTTAATTACAAGATGCCTTTTTCCAGAGAGATTAACGATATGGGATGATGATTGGATTTAGATTAGGTCAAGAGGAAGGATACATCCTACAAGAACCTAGTGATGATGATGATCTAGATTTATGTCAACGAAAGGAAGGGTACATCCTTAAGGACCCATTTCCAGAAAGATGATTGGAATTAGGTCAACGAGAGGAAGGATACATCCTCAAGGAACCATTTCTATGGAGATGATGTCAAGTGTGAATCTGATTGGCCAAAAGATGTGATGATGATCAAATTGCTAAAACTAGATTTTGTCATAAGGAACTTGCTAAAGCACGGGATTCAGGATCTAAAATTGGATCACTTTCTTCAAGGAGACCGACTAAGGACGCGAGATATGTACAAGTGGGATTGGACACAAGACTAGACTGACACACAAGATATTTATAGGACTGAAGCTCATGGATTGTGATAGGGCAACAAAGATATACAACTTGGATGGACAAGTATATACAGGACTGATATGTATAAAAGCTTAGGATGTAGGCTAGGAGGACCAATACTGACTGATGCGAGTGATAATGCAACATCTAGGAAATATAGATCCTGATTAGGCCAAAGTAGAGTGGAATGAATGAGATGGAGGAGAATGAGATTTTGATAGATAATGATACGGCCCACTATGTGTGATGCCTGATTGCCAGGTTTTCACCACACATACTTGTCCAAGGTGCCTGACTGTCAAGTTTTCACCATTTGGATGATTGATTTCTCTTGATTTTTTTTTTGCTTTTTTGGTTTTTTTTTTTCTATAATCAAGGTGTCTGTTTACCAAATTTTTACCAAGACAATGATTTTTTTTAGGACTTTTTACAATGTTTTTAGATTTTTTTAGATAACTAAGATAAGAAGTTGTCAGGCATAGAAGCGTCTGAGATGAATGATGTTGATTGGATCATTTAGAGGCTCTCCTTTAGGAGTGGATAACTAATATGCCCCAGATCTAAATCATGTAGTGAAAATATATAGGCATTTCCAAGTAACCTCAAACTTTCCTTTCTTTTCTCGATTAGTGCCCACTTTCTGATTCTCTTTGAGCACAAAGTCCCCTACCTGGAACTGGCGTGGGTGAATCTTCTTATTATAGCTTCTCTTTAATCTATTCTGATATACAACCAGGTGGTCATATGCTTGCTGGCACATTTCATCAAGGAGATCGAGCTATGTGAGTCTTGCTACTATGTAGTCTTCATCTATGATTAGGTCTTTGAGAGATACTCGTAAGGATGGTAGTTTGACCTTGATTGGTAAGACAACCTCGACACCATAGACAAGGGAATATGGAGTGGTTCCTGTGGGAGTGTGAAAGGCAGTATGATAGGCCCCAAGGGAGGGATTAATTTGGAGGTTCCAGTCATGACCAGTATCATTAACAACCTTCTTTAGGATTTTTAGAAGGGTTTTTTTGGTTGCCTCAGCTTGGCCGTTACCTTGTGAGAAATATGGGCTAGAGAATCGATGATGGATGTGGAGGCACTCACACAGATCAACCATATGTTGATTTTCAAATGGTGAGCTGTAATTTGTGAAAATGGTGGATGGAATGCCAAAGCAGCAAATGATGTGGTATAGGATAAACTTGGATATTTGGATGTCGATCATGAGGGTAAGTGGGATTGCTTCAACCCACTTAGTAAAGTGTTTAGTTGTTGTGATGATAAATTTATGTCCCTTAGAGGACAGGGGAGTGATCTTACCAACGAGGCCAAAATCCCAATATGAGAATGGACAAGAAGGTGCAATAAGATGTAGCTCTTGTGCTGGTGCATGGATCAAATTTGCATGTTGCTGACATGGTAAGCACTTCTTTACAAATTCACATGCATCATGCTCCATAGTAGGCCAATAGTACCCAATTCTAAGAATTTGTTTAGCTAGGACCATGCCACTCATGTGGGCACCACAGATTCCAATGTGCACTTCTCACAACACCTAGGCAACTTTAGTTTCATCTAGACACCTAGAGAGAACATTGTGATAACCACGATGATATAAGGTGTCGGCTACAATGGTGTAGCGGTAAGTTCTTTGAATAAGGTTTTGGCATTGGGTGTTGGTTAGATGGGGGGATATAATACAATTCTTTAGATAAGCATGGATGTCATGGTACCATGGGGACTGAGGACCAACCAAGACACAGACCCAATTAATGTCATCGCTCTTGTAAGCTGGCGCGTGAAGTTGCTCAGCCAAGAACTCATACTATATTGCATCACGTGGTATTTCTAGAAGAGATTTTATTGTAGCCATTGCATTGGCAGCTTTGTTCTATAGATGTGGTACTTGGGTAATTCACAGATTGATGAAATGCTCCTTAATTTTGTCGACCATCTCCTTGTAAGGTAACGAATTATCATATTTTGCTTGGAATTCATCTAACACTTTCTTTATGATGAGTTGAGAATCTCCAAAGACTTGGATATCAGTTATGTTCCATTGAATGGCCATGTTAAGCCCTGTAACTAATGCTTCATATTCTGCTATATTATTAGTACAAGGAAATCCCAGTTTGAATGATTTCAAAATGTAATCTCCTTGTGGAGTGACAAAGAGAATTCCTGCCCCAGAACCATGAGATGTATATGATCCATCAAAGAATATCTTCTAGGATGGTTGTGCTTTGATCATACATAGATGTTCATCGGTAAATTCCATGACTAAGGGATATACATCAATCAATGGTGCCTCTGCTAACTTATCTACGATGACTTGACCTTTGACAAATTTTCTGTCAATATACTGGATGTCAAACTCGCTGAGAAGCATTACCCATTTAGCCATGCATCCTGTGATAGTTGTTTTGGATAACAGATACTTGAGCAGGTCTATTTTTGATATGGCCTTGACTGTATGATTGAGCATGTAGTGACAGAGCTTCTGAGTGGCAAAAACCATTGCTAGGCATACTTTTTCCATTGGTGTATAATTTATCTCATAGCCTACCAAAGTATGACTAATGTAGTAGATAGCACCCTCTTTTCCATTGTCATCTAAAAAGGTAAGGAGTGCCCCCATTCCTATTGTTTTTGTAGATATATACAATATGAGATGCTTTCCTAGTGTAGGCGGCACTAAGATAGGTGAATTTTCTAGATATTCCTTGATTTTGTCGAAGCTTCTTTGGCATATAGGATCCCATTTGAAACTATGATCTTTCCTTAGAAAATGCATGAAAGGTTGGCATTTGCCTGCAAGCTATGATATGAAGTGGCGCACTGATTAAAGCTTGCCTTGTAGACTGTGAAGCTGTCTTAGTATCTTTGGCAGAGGCATTTCCATGATTGCTTTAACTTTTTTAGGATCTATCTCGATGCCATGCTATGATACAATGAAGCCAAGGAGCTTTCCTGATGTAACTCCGAAGACACATTTCTTTGGATTTATCTTGAGACCATAATGTTGAAGTCGATCAAACACTGCCTCTAGATCATTTAGGTGATCCATTCTATTTTGTTACTTAGCCAATATATCATCCACGTAATCTTCAAGGATCTTATGGATCATGTCATGAAAGATGACTGTCATGGCCCTCTGATATGTTGCTCCAGCATTCTTGAGCCCAAATGGCATCATATTGTAGCAGAAGGTACCCCATGGAGTTGTAAATATTGTCTTATGTTGATCTTCTTTTGCTATATGGATCTGATTATATCTTGAAAATCCATCCATGAGAGACAACATCTCATGTCCGGCAGTGTGGTCCACTATCATGTCGATGTTAGGCATTAGAAAGTTGTCTTTTGTACATGCTTTATTTAGATCTCGGAAGCTGGTGTAGATTCTGATGGAGTTATCTGGTTTAGAGAATAGGACCATTTTTGAAATCCAGTCTGACTATTCTATGGCTATGATGATTCTAGCTGCCAAGATATTTTCAAGTTCTATTTTGACTATTAGTGCAACTTTGGGATGCATTTTCCATAGCTTTTCTTTGATTGGTTGAATGTTAGGATCCATGGATAGATGATGTACTACAATTTCAGGATCCAATCCATTCATGTAAGAGTAGGACCATGCAAAGATGTCTGAATATTCTCTTAAAAGAATTGTGAAGGCCATTTCCTCTGCTTCTATCAAGGATGATGAAATGTGAGTGAGTCAATGTTGTTCTTCTGTACCCACATTAACAGGTTTGGTGTCTTCAATGAGAATAGATGGCTGTTCTGACCTGTAATCATGGATTATAGGGAGAGGAGAATATCCATCTCCTAGCACCTTAGAAATTTTTTCACCAGGAGATACGCCCTTTATTTTTTCTTTTTTCTGATCTCATAGTGCCCTAGAAGGTTTTTCACTAAGGGATACATTTTTTTCTTTTTTACTTTTCTTTTCAATTTTGCAGCTAGAGTCCTCCTCTCCCCCAAAGTATTCTTCTGGGTTCAAGGTGTATACATGTGTGGAAGTCTTCCCCCAATCTGGTTGTTGAACTGTAGCTCCCATAAAGCTTACGAGCGCGGCCATGCTTTCAAAATCGTCAATCGAGACGACACTTGGTTGGTCCTAGTTAATGAGATAGAAGGGATAATTGGCGAAGGATGGAGTTACTGAGGAATATTTCATCATTAATATCATCATAAGCTCTCACAATTTTCTCTTCCAGGATGTTTTTGAATTCACATATGTTACCTAGGGGAATGTGATAGGTTAGCCTAGTTTCATTAGTGCCCCCAGTCATGTTATGGCCAATGCCAAATGTATTGTGTTCAAATCCTAGAACAATGTGTCTTTGTAGTTTAGTGGCCTTAATGGGCACTCTCATGCCTTTTTCTTTAGTGCCTATTCCTACCGGGCATGCTAGAATAGGAATAATTTGAGCTATGAAAATCAGGTGTAAAAGAGCATAATAACGAACAGTCAATATCATCATAAGATCTCACAATTTTCAAATCCTATACCAATGTGTTATGGCCAATGCCAGAAGTATTGTGTTCAAAGCCTAGACCAATGTGTCTTTGTAGTTTAGTGGCCTTAATGGGCTCTCTCATGCCTTGTTCTTCAGGGCCTAGTCCCACTGGGTGTGCCAGAATAGGAAGAATGTGAGCTATGAAAATCTAGTGTAAAGGAGCATAATAACTAATAGTCAATATCGTCATAGTGGTGGAGGTAGGTTGGTAGATGGGGTGCATGGGTATGTGCCTTTGTTGATCCTGATTGGGAATGTAAGTGGTGGGATTTTTTATATGGGATTGATGGATGAAGGAAGGAGTGGGATAAGATGTGGGATGAGAGTTTGGGACATAGGGGCCCAAAAATGGATTGAGAGGAAGGAGGAATATTGTAGGTTGTCTTGGGTTTCAAGGATGGAGGAGGGGGGATGGCATTATATGCTTTAGAGGGATGATAGGAAGATGTAATGGAGGTTTTAAAAGCACTCTTGAACTTTTCTTTAGTTGTATCAATAGTTTTGGAAGAAGGACCTCTAGGTGCATAACCAATACCACAAAATCATGGATGTCTTTAACCTGAATGGGCTCCAGGGTAACTTTCTCATTTATGCCCACACCTTTACCTTGATAATTCCATTTTTTTAGCATTTGAGTCAAGTTGGGATACGTTTTAGTGAAGGAACAAGATGTGAGTCCATTATTAGGTGGATGGCAAATGGTGGAGATGTAACTGATTTCTTATGTTTTAGCGGACCACTGTAGATGAATGTGAGTGGACCAAGGTGATGGAGTAATGGTGGTGGGATAGTTGGAATTGGAGGTGATAAAGGTTTATGAAGTGAAGGTGATGAGATGTTTTCTTCTTGTATCCCGGAAGAGAAAATTGTGAAAAAATTCCTAATCTTTGCTCCTTGTCAGGTTTATAGCTGGAGGAGGTGGATAGGATTTGCATGGGATGGGGAGAGTTAGGATTGGAATGGGTGGCATTGGTTGCATGTGGATATCCTAGAGCTAGATACCAATGATAAGGGAAGAAACAAGTGATGGGATATATGAAAGGAGGAATTGGAAGATGGAGGAGACACTGGGGAATGCAGAGAGGGAAGCATTGGATGAAAGGATTTTAGTAGAGAAATGGATGGATAGCTGAAGGATTGTGGATAGGAGAGGAGGATTGGGAAATGACATGTGGATACGAGAAGGTCTCCAAGTACTACATCACCAATGAATAGAATTCCCCCACTTAGGATAGGTCATGCATGTGAGGAAGCATTAGGAGGGGGTACGATAGGATGGAAGAGAGGATAACAAGAGGATGACGGAGTTGAATGAAAGATAAGATGAAGGGTGGATAAGGGAGGAAGATAGTGCATAAGGATAGATGCAAGGAAGGATGGGTGGATAAAAGGATAGGTGGATAAATATGGGAGATGGGAGATGGGAGATGGATGTCAAGAGATGTCCAAAAGCATGTAGAGATGGTGGCCTATATATTTCTCATCAAGATCTAGAGGAGGATGGAGGAAGAGAAAAGGATAAGATAGGATATGGATGGTAGATGGATGGTGGCCAAAAGGAACTTGCCCCCAAGTGTGAAGAGAAATTGGATGGAGGAATATTCATGACACATGTTTACCAGGTTTTCATCATGGTACTTTTCCAAGGCACTTGTTTTCCAATTTTTCACCAGTGGATGAATTGATTTCTCTTTCTTTTTTCTTTTTTTTTTCTTTTTTTGCTTCTTTTGTTGTTTTTTGCTTTTTTCTAGTTTTCTACTTTTTCTTTTGATCATGATAAGTTGGTACAACTTTATGTGGGATGAGTGACTTAGGAAAATGCAGGTATGAGATAGTTATGCATGGGAAGATATGTGGGATAGGGGACATGATAGTTGGAAGTATTCAGATAAAATGATGGAAAGTGACTGGGATAGGGGATGTTGTCCGGATCAACATTGGCACATGTTGTGAGGGATGAGGGATGAGGGAAGAGTGAATGTGAAGTGGATGGTACCTATGGATGACATGTAGGAAGCATGGTAGGAAGTTGTGGGACATAAGGACCCAAAAGAGATTTTGAAGATGGAGGAGAGGAATGCTCAACTAGAGGATTAGTAACCTCGGATGCCACAATGGATTTTTATTTTAGATGCATGTCATCTTTTTGCTTTGGGATCCACATAGTTTTTTCTTTTGCTTTGGTGGGATTTTCTAGCCTATGGGATGTAGTGCATTCTTTGATAGGATTTTCTTTTACTGGAGAAGGTTGTTTGAAGTAGACATGGCAATCTTTAGATTATGGATCTGTAGCTTTATGCATTGGTGATTTCGCATCCAAATTATAGTGAATAGCATTGGAAGAGATATGAGAACTTGCATGAGATGGAGGAAATATGGATGGAGTGGTGGAGGTAGGTTGGTGGATGGGGTGCATGGGTATGTGCCTTTGTTGATCCTAATTGGGAATGTAAGTGGTGGGATTTTTTATATGGGATTGATAGATGAAGGAAGGAGTGGGATAAGATGTGGGATGATATTTTGGGACATAGGCGCCCAAAATGGATTGAGAGGATGAAGGAGGAATATGGTAGGTTTTCTTGGGTTTTAGGGATAGAGGAGGGGGGATGGCGTTATATGATTTAGAGGGATGATAGGAAGATGTAATGGAGGGTTTAAAGCACTCTTGAACTTTTCTTTAGTTGTACCAATATTTTTGGAAGAAGGGCCTCTAGGTGCATAACCAATACCAAAAAATCATGGATGTCTTTTAACCTAAATGGGCTCCAGGGTACCTTTCTTGTTTATTCTTGTACCTTTACCTTGATAATTCAATTTTTTAGCATTTGAGTCAAGTTAGGATACTTTTCAGTGAAGGAACAAGATGTGAGTCCATTATCAGGTGGATGGAAAATGGTTGAGATGTAACTAATTTCTTCTGTTTTAAGAGAACCACCGCAGATGAATGTGAGTGGACCAAGGTGATGGATTAATTATGGTGGGATATTTAGAATTAGAGGTGATAAAGGTTTATGAAGCGAAGCTGATGGGATGTTCTGAACTTGGTTCAAATGGGGGAATAGATCTTGAGATGACATAGATAGAATAGGAGGATATTTCTTTGAAGGAGTAGATGGAAATGGATCATGAGATGGAGTTGATAGATTACGCAATGGATGGAGTGGGATGTTAGGATCTTGATATGGAGTGGAGGTATTGATACAATCTTCATTCAAGTCAATGGATACTTCAACATGCTCTTGGACAAGGTCTTGATGTGATTGGATTGATGTGTATGGTGCGATGGGGGATATATGGATGGATTCTTCAAATGGGTTGTATGGATGGATGGATTCTACAAATGGGTTGGATGAATGAATGGGAGATTCTTCAAAGGGGTTGAATAAAGGGATGGGTAATTATGTAATAGAGGGAAGAAGGGTGGATGCATGAGGTTCATGGGATGGGGTGTGGATAGTGTTAGGAGGAGAAGATGGGGATGAAGATTGAATTAATTCAATGAATGAGGGGACTTCAATGGTGCTAGGAGATGGAAGAGGATCAAAAAGTATGAGATCTGGAAGGGAAATAATAGGTATGGGAGATGGAAGAGGAATGATGGGTGTGGGAGATGGAAGGGCTTCATCACTGGTATTTTCCCATGGGGGAGTGATAAAACGTGACTTATCAACTATAAGAGATGGATTTTGTGATTGTTTCCTTGTGAAACTCCTTGGATACTTACGTATCAGATGGTGGGAAGATGGTATGACAAGATAGTTCACACAGGTAGGTGTGGCAATGTCCTGTGAACTTGATTGACTAACTGATAGGTGAGGAGGGATGGATTTGGGTATACACTATGTGTTAATGTAGGTAGTAGTTGGAGATGGTAGAGTGGGATAAGATGGGGTAGATGGGTAGGATAGAGTGGATGGTAGATTAGAAATAGCATGGGGATCATGGTGATGGTTTGGAGGAAATGGAGGACTAGTATTATGGATTTGAACATGGGTTGGAGGATAATGAGGTGGTGGATTGGGATTAGGGATGTAGCTAGTAGTTTTTTTGTGAAAAGATGGAGGTTGGTATATGACTATGGGATAATATGGAGGCATGCATGTATAAGAAGTAAATGTGGATGGTGGATAAGATAGAATTCCCTTGTAAAAAGGTATGATAAGGAGTGCTAGTGGGTATCCATGGAGACATGATGGGGTAGTGTGGAGGAATGACTAGAGTTTGGGGGATGTTTGGAGCTAGTTTGTTAAGGCTTTCCATGTACGTATCATGATCAACAATACCTTCATCATCACTAGAATAGGATGTTGGGGCGATCTTGCTAAGGTTTTCAAAGTATGCATCATGGTCAACAAGACCTTCATCATCACTGAAATAGGATAAAAACATGATGGGGTAGGATGGAGGAATGGCTAGAGTTTGGATGGTATTTGGAGAAATATTTCTAAGGTTTCAAAATATGCGTCATGATCAACAAGACTCTCATCATCACTAGAATAGGATAAAGACAAGGAAGAGATATGACAACCCAACTCATCATAATAGATGTGTGACATGATGCTTTGTGGATGAGTTGGATAGGGAGAAAGTATGAAGATGGATGGAAGACTCAAGCTTAGATTAGGAAGAAGGACTGACACTGAATGTGAGCTATGAAAATTAGGTGTAAAGGAGCATAATAACAAATTAAAACACTCTACAACTAATAATATAAACTACATACATGATTGGAATGAAAAGAAAGCCTAAAAACAATAAAATCATAAGGAGTGCAAACCTCCCTAAAACAGAATCCAAGCTCCATTTTTATCTTTTGATTTTTCCATGCTTATGTATGAGTGCTCCATATTTGATATGCTTCAAGCTTCAAGAGTGGTTCTTCAAACTGACATTTTAACACTGCTTTTGGAATTGGATTTCTGATTTTCTCTCAAAACTAGCATTATAACAATGCACAAAAGGTGGATGAAATTGTGAAGGAATGAGGTTTCTTTTATAGAAAATGGGTGAGGAATCAAGGGTCAAGATGAAATCCTGGGGAGAGGTCCAGATGAACTTAGAAGATAGCACATGGATTTTTCTTCTTCAAGTGCATCATATGATGACAAGTGTCACAATATGATTGGGTTGAAAACAGGGAGGAATATGACCATTTAGGGAAGTGAACCAAGGAGATGAGAGGATACTTTAGGAGATAGGGATATTAATGAGGGTGTAAGAGGAATTAATGAGGCATGGGTGAGGGGATAAGATAGATCTTGAGAAAGTTGACTTTGGGGAAGAGATTGAATTCCCAATCCAAAGATTAGGAATGTTTTCACAATTTTCTCTTCTGGGATATGAGAAGAAATCATCCCATCACCTTCATTTCATAAAACTTTATCACCTCCAATTCCAACTATCCCACAACCATTACTCCATCACCTTGGTCCACTCACATTCATCTATGGTGGTCCACTTAAAATAGAAGAAATCAGTTACATCTCCACCATTTGCCATCCACCTGATAATGGACTCACATCTTGTTCCTTCACTGAAAAGTATCCTAACGTGACTCAAATGCTAAAAAAATGAAATTATAAAGGTAAAGGTGTGGGCATAAATGAGCAAGGTACCCTAGACTCCAATTAGGTTAAAATACATCCACAATTTTGTGGTATTGGTTATGCACCTAGAGGCCCTTCTTCCAAAACTATCGGTCTAACTAAAGAAAAGTTCAAGAGTGCTTTTAAACCCTCCATTACATCTTCCTATCATCCCTCTAAGAGATACATTTTTAGCTATGAAAATTAGGTTTAAAGGAGCATACTTGTATGATAGGATGGAAGAGAGGATAATAAGAGGATGATAGAGGTGAATGAAGGATAGGACGAAGGGTGGAGAAGGGAGGAAGATAGTGTAGAAGGATAGATGCTAGATACCAACAACAAGGGAAGAAACAAGTGATAAGATATATGAAAGGAGGAATTGGAATATGGAGGAAATGTTGGGGAATGCGTAGAGGGAAGCACTGGATGGAAGGATTTTAGTAGAGGGATGGATGGATAGCTGAAGGATTATGGATAGGAGAGGAGGATTGGGAAATGACATGTGGATACGAGAAGGCCTCCAAGTACTACGTCACCAAGGAACGAAATGCCCACACTTAGGATAGGTCATGCATGTGAGGAAGCATTAGGAGGGGGTGTGATAGGATGGAAGAGAGGATAATACGACCATGATGAATTTGAATGAAAAATAAGATGAAAAGATAGTGCATAAGGATAGATGTAAGGAAGGATGGGTGGATAAAAGGACACATAAAGGAGGAGGTGGATAGGATTAATTAAAAGAGAGGCATACACCTAATTGTATCTCAGGTAGAGTCCTCACTAAGAGATACATTGTATCTTAGGTAGGGTTTTCACTAAGAGATACATTTTTTCTTTTTTACTTTGATTTTCAATTTTGTGGCTAGAGTCCTCCTCTCCCCCAAAGTATGCTTTCGGGTTCAAGGTGTATACATGTGTGGAATTCTACCCCCAATCTGGTTGTTGATCTTTAGCTCCCATGAATCTTAGGAGCACGGCCATGCTTTCAAAATCATCAATCAGGATGATGCTTGGTTGGTCCCAGTTAATGAGCTCAGGATGGAGTGGAAGTTTAATGAAATGGAGGGATAATTGGCGAAGGATAGAGTTACCGAGGAAGATTTCATCATCAATATCGCCATAAGCTCTCATAATTTTCTCTTCCAGGATTTATTTGAATTCACATATGTTACCCAGGGGAATGTGATAGGTTAGACTAGTTTCGTTAGTGCCCCCAGTCACATTATGTCTAATGCCAGATGTATTTTGTTCAAAGCCTAGACCAATGTGTCTTTGTAGTATAGTGGACTTAATGGGAACTCTCATGCCTTGTTCTTTAGGGCCTAGTCCCACCGAGTGTGCCAGAATGTAAGCTATGGAAATTAGTTATAAAAAGGAAAACAATAATAAGATTAAAGCACTCAATAACTAAATAACCAAAAACTACATACGTGATTGGACAGAAATAGAACTTGAAAAACATAAAGAAAATAAGGAGTGAAAATCTCCCTAAAATAGAATCCAAGCTCCCTTTTGATAATTTGATGTGTCAGTTGGTGTGGATTTGCACTCAAGGATGCTGGCTCCAAGCTTCAAGATGTGGATGTTGCTTCAAGATGAACAATTTTGAGCTGAAAATGGCATTATAAGTTTGCATGGAAGATGGATGAAAAATGTGAAGGAATGAAGTTTCTTTTATAGGAAACAGGTGAGGAATCAAGGGCCAAGATGCAATCCTGAGGAGAGGTCCAGATGCACCTAAAAGAGAGCACATGGATTTTGCTTCTTTAAGTGCATCATATTGTGACAAGTGTCACAATATGATTGGGTTGAAAAGAGGGAGGAATGTGACCATTTAGGGAAGAGATCCAAGAAGACTCTAGAAGATAAGGCTATTAATGAGGGTGTAAGAGAATTTATGAGGCATTAATGAGAGTATTAATGAGGTGTGGGTGAAGGGATAAGGAAGAGGTTGAGAAAGTTGACTTTGGGGAAGGGATTGAATTCCTAATCCAAAGATTAGGAATGTGACATCATTAGGGAGAGTTTAGGATCAGGGTTAGGGTTAGGATTAAGATTATTATGGGTGAAGAGGTTGGGATTAGTTTGAACTCTAAGTTAGGTGGTTGAGATAGGTTAGGTTAGCATGTGTGAAAGGGTTGCATTGAGTTAGACCTCAGGGTTAGGTTATTGAGATAGGTTAGGTTAGGGGTTAAAGGGAATATTAATGAATTGAATTACATAAATAACATATTCATTCAATAATAGGGGAATAGGGTTTTAATTAATTATTAAGCTATTGGTTGCTTTTAAAAATTAATAAGGACTATAGCTTATTAATTGAATTAATTAGGACTAGGGGATTACATAGGTCAAATAGGTAATGCTTAATTACTTAATTGATATGTCCCAGAAGGCACTAAATATGATTGAATTAGGTTAATCAGATTTAGGTGTCTACAAGAGCTAAGATTACATAAGTGATTAGTGTTTTCAGAAGAGCAGAATTGTCCAGGTTGTAGTGTTTAGAAACAAGAGCTTGATCAGTAGTGTTCAGATAAGAGCAGACAAGATGAGTCAGGTAGTGAGTGATGTTTCAACCAGTGGAAAGAGTGAAGATGTTGATGATGATCATAAAGGGAAAAGGAATTACTCTGATGAATTTTTGGCTCTTCTACCAAGGACTAATCAAGGAAAAAAGGTAAAAAATAATACCTTGGTGATAACATGTCTTATTGTAGAGATGCTAAGACTCCTGATTGTTCTGGATACCGTTTGTTTAATTACATTCATAAGAATAGTGATGGTCATGTTCCTTTTTTAAACCCTTGGACATCAGGGTTAGCCAAAGTAATAGTGCCAGATGTACTTGTAGATGTAGATTTATTGCTTGAGCTTGCTAATAGATATGTTACCATCTCTAAGACCATCAAAAATAATGATGGTATAACCCTAGTTACTCTAGATAGGGCATATTTTATGAAAGCCTTCAACATTTATAACCCTTGCACTACAGAGATAGACCTAAAGGCATTAGCAGCTAGGTATACAAGGGAAACCTTCATTTGGTAAAGTTGATTCAAGGTCATGTGCCTTAAGGTACTATAAATTACATAGCGGCCATTCCTAATAACACTGCACCTTATTTCTACAAATATTTGGCCTTTTTCATGAAATATATTTCTTATGGTCTATGTAGAGTTCTAGGAGTTGACAGGGGAAATGATAGGATATCTTCTGATATTCTGATGATTGTTTTTGACCTTCAAAGTCCAAATGTCAGCACAGACTATGACTATATACAATATGTGATTGATAGAATGCATCAATGGTTTGTAGACACTTAGAAGAAGGAGCCCAGCCCTAAATTCTTGTAGCATTCTTTATTGATGCATTTAATTTTGTTTTATAATTTCAATATCAGGGACCAGCCAAATTTGAGACCTAGGAGATTCTATCAAGGTCAATCCAACCCTATACAACTCTGGTTGAGGGTGTGGAATTACACATCTAGAGAGAATGAATTATGTACTTTCTAGAGTTGGATGGTATATCCCATATTAATCTATTTGGGAGTCAACATGACAAGATTACCAATTAAGGTATTGTAGCTACTCAGGCCTTGTAAATTTGTGGACAAGTGGACAGGGGATCACACCTGGGGATACTTCTACTACCATAAGAATTTTACTTTGATAAGAGTTTATGGTTTCTCTCAACCACTCCATATCGTGTGTCACTAACGATTATTGTTATGGAATTCATATGGCAACTGATGGTGACTGATAAGGAGCATTTGGCTCCACATAGAAAAGGTACCTTCACACCTCAGCAATTTAAAGTTTATGGCTTCACAATTAGTAAGAGGGAATTGGATTCAGTTAATAGATGGTTGGGTCACTTTACAATGAATGTAGCCTTATATAGGTATGTTGACATAGAGGATTTTATATTCAATGCAAATAAACTCCTGATGCCAACTATTCTGAATACCAAAGTGCATGAGAATTGTGTAGAAGAGGACCTAATAAGGTACATCCTAGAGGATGATGAATTTTTGAGAAGAGAAGATAAGTTCCAAGAGTTAATGGATCTGGAACAACAACCTAAGAAGAAAGGGATCCCTTTTGAGGGTTACTTCCCAGATGTTCCTTATTTGCAAAGATAAGATAAGATGATAGAATCTTATGAAACATTGTGTAACCAGCTGGAGTAGCAAATAGAAGATAAGGACAAAGGTCCTAAAAAGCACTCTTCTTTAGAGTATAGTGACAGCAATTATCCTGTACATAGCCCCCCACCAATAGATTAGACACCTCAAACATAGGAAGATATAATAGATTTAACTCAAGAACATGAGGCTGAGGTGACTAGTGAACCTCCCAAGAAAAAATAGAAAGTGGAAACAGGGGAGCCTTCTGATGTTAAGACACAGAAGAATAAAAAAGATAAAGTGAGTACTTTATTCACTACTAATAGAAATTATGATCATCATCTTAGGAAGATTACAACGGAAGGTAAAAATAAAATAGAAGATGTAGAAGAAAATGTTGAAATACCTCTGCTATTATGTCAAGATGAAAGAGAGCTACATCAAGAGCAATTCTCGAATGATGAAAATTTCATCAAAACTAAAGAATTCAAGGACTTCCTCATCTAGGCAAAGCAACAACAAGTGGAATCATAGCTGCAATTAGTAGGAGGAGAATCAGTGCCAAATGAAACCTTGCAGGCCATGTAGGAATATGACCCTGAGTCAGAAAACATGACACCGGATGAAGCTAGACAGTTGGTTAAGTCTAGTGGGATGCTACTGGTGTAAGGATGGGATCTTGCATAATCTTTCATCATAGATTAAATGAGAATATAGCCTGACATAAAATTTTCTTCAAAGACACAAGTGGGAGAAATTATGAGAGGATGTGGATACAATGCACAATCCCAAACTTTGGCCATGTGGGCTCTACCTCCCAAGACTCAAAAGCCATCATTGATTAATGTACAAGAAAAAATGGATGGGGATAAAATTATATGGTCCATCCATAATACAGGTGATTTGGAAATTTCACAGGATCTTACACATTTTTCTCATCTAAATGAAGCAAAAGATGAACATATGTCCAAAAGATATCAAAAATTGTTTGATGAGGCAAGTACTGTAGTAAAAGATAGAGAACTAGGCTTGATTAAGATCAATGCATTGGATAATCTGGTGGCAGAACTAAATGTGAAATTACAAGAAATTCCTGAGACTATTCCTGCTGAACCTAAGCAAGTTGTAGATGCCCTAGTACAGACTAAAGGTGCAGGGGATATTCAGAAGGAAATAGACAAGAAGGATAAGTATCAGAATAAGGAGGATTTTGAAGCCTTGGAAAAAATCTTACAACATAGGATCAATATCATGAAAGATAAAGTTTATCTAGTCCACAGTACTTATAACATGTTTCATGCTCTACAAATAGAGGTAAATAATTATGTTTCAACTTTGAACCCTTATTTTGGGACCTGGTCAGTAAAAAATAATTTTTTTGAAAGATTAGCATCCCTACAACCACTTAGGGCAGATATCCTTGAGATTGTAACACACGTTGGCGAGGAAATTGAGCAAATTGGGGTTACCCTGTCTTTCTTTAAGAGCAATGCAAATCATATTGAGGCCAGGGTCAACATGTTTCGCTCAGATTACAATAAATTTATTCCTCCAATAAAGGGAGAGGATGATCATATCAAGGCAGTAGAAGTGTGGAGAAATGAATTTATACCTTACTGCCTAATAAAGAGGCATTTATTTTAGACAGTGGTGGATTAGATATGGAAAGGTTTAATAAAACCTTAGATGAGGCATTTAAGGCCAAAATGAACTTTAATTAGTTTTTACAGATGTGAAAAGCATTACAGATGCCAGATGGGAGAGACAGAAGGCACAATTAAAAAGCATTCAAGGCTTTAATTGGCCTACAGAGGCATAGGTTGCAGCATGGTATGTTCTCACCAAGCCTAAGAAAAAGAAGCCTGCAAGAGTTGACTTGGACATACTAGACAAGGAGTAAAGAGACACCTGGCACCTGATCTTTGAGCATAGGGAGGTTAGTCATCAGAAAGAATAGTGTAGGTTAGCCTGTAATGGTGGTCACTAGATCTCGCAATAACTATTTGAGGCTTTCCAGAATATCTATAGACAAAGGTGCCAGCTATCAAGGATTTGAAGATCAAATCTGATTGTCTTCCTATTTTGTCTTCCCACTGCTTAAGGTCTTATTGTATTTTGTCTTCTTGTATCTTTTAAGGTTAGGTCTAAGCCATCCAAAGCTTGTTGCATCCTTAGTCTTTAAGGATTCAAAGATGGCTAAGACTCTATATATAGCAAGATGTAACATTTTTGTAAAGGTGGTAAAATACACAAATGCAAGGCAGAATTCTCAAATTTTGTCTAAGCTCTGTGCTTTTTGTCTATTGAATGTATTTGAAGTAGTAACATATTAATAAAATACATAGCAGTTTTTATTCTATATCATTTTTTGTCTCTTTATATTTATGTTTAATCTCTTGTATGTTTAATTTGCAAGGCATCTTAGATATACCAATTACAAGGTGATTGTGCAATTATTTATAAGTTCTTTCAAGGAAAGAGTAATTCTTATAGGTGATTCCAGAGAGTTAAACATTAGTGTAAGGATGTGATAATAGGGGTGTGAGAGTGAAAAGGTAGATTGTAAGGCATTCTATCTAAGTTGCATGTGTTTTCATTAATCAGTTTATTGTGGATTTATATTTGATATTGACTCTTTGCCCAAGAATTAGGCACTTTTTTAGGGTTTTAAAAGTAGTTAATCATCATCCAATATTAAAGCAATCAATCATTCACTTTTTTAGTTATAAAGAATATATATGTTTAAGTAATTATATTAGAGAATACAATTTAGTTTATTGATTCCTTAAAGAGAGAATCACTAGGTTAGCCCTCCTAGGTTCAAGGAACTCCAAAAGGAAGAAGGGTGAGAATCCTTATCTCACTGATGTTTTTATTGTTATGATCCTAATTTGGCTTGTAAAGCTCTGTATTAAGTTAATTACTGTCATCTGCAAGGTGTTTTATCAATTGATATAGTAAAATACAATTAGCCAATCAGTAAAATCCCTAATCCACTATTACAGATACTGAGAATCAGTAATCATTTAAAGGTACACCTGCCTGAGCTTGTGGATCTCAAAGTAGAAGGGGGAATTAGTCCTCATCAATTAGGCTTTGTCTTGCATGAGTTAGAAATTGCAATATCAACCAAATATGTTTCTTGTTGGTTGGTAAGTTCACTATTAATATTAAAGCAATGGCTAGGGGAGACTTCCAACTATTTCGTGAGTTCTACCATATAAGCATTTTTTAATGGAGGTACTTGGACCTCATGTGGTAGAAATTGGTGGTATAGTTGCTTGGTTGCAGAAAATGGAGGCAATTTGCAATCAGGGTACAAGTCTTGCAAGGAAAAGTTATGGGAATTGAGACAGTTCATGGGATCTGAATCTAGGCCATACTAGTTGTCCAGAATTTTTGTGATTACTGTGTCCTCCTCCTATAGTTGTAGGAAGGGATCCCTTTTTAACATCATTAGTTGGGATACTGAGTTGACTACCTCAGCCACTTCTCCTATATCAGGCCAAATTAGTGAAGCTAACTCCATTTGTGGTTGAGCATGCGGGTACAAGGCTAATGTCTTAGTATATTGACCATTAGAAATGGTCATATCGCCTGAGTAGCAACCTATATATGAATCAGCAGTGGCCAGTCAAGGCCGACCAAGAATGATTAGGTAGCCTCCCAAGGTGGCCTTTGGTGAAAGTATCATAATGTTAGTAGGATAGGACCAATTTTTGAGATCAACAACTATATCCTCCACTACCCCATCGGGTTTGATTGTGGAACTGTCTACAAGCTACAGTATAGTGGGTGTTTCCCATTGGTTAGTGATGCTGAGTTGTTGCATGATGTCCTTATTCATTATATTTATAGCATCTCCTAAATCTATCAAATCATTTTTAATGGTTGTCCCATTGATGATAACCTCGACAACTGGGATGCCTGGGATGGAATACTTTGGGATATCTATTTTTCCAAGCATGACATCAGCAAGTTTCCCCAAGACATGGACATTCTAGGTTTCTTTTTGCTTACGACCTAGGTTTTTAAATCAAGCCTCCTTGATAGCCTCTCCATAAGTTGGGACATCCTTTATTTCTTGAAAAATAAGAATTTGAACACTAATGTTCTTGATTTGGTCAAGGATGTCAAAAGCTCCATCGTCAGTATGCTTAGAATTTTTATTCTACAGCCTTTGTGGAAAGGGAGGAGGAGCTTCCTAAACTTTATCTGGTAACATTGTTGGGCTTATTGGAGTGGTATATAGTGATGTTTGAGGATTGGACTCTTCTTGGGGTACTTCAGTGAAAATAGGAGGTATTGGTAGACAAGTGCTTGACCACCATTGAAGGTTGTTGATTGTGATAGCATAGGTAGGGTATAGGTTTGGGTCGGTTGCATAAACATTTTGCTAAGGTGCTGGAGGACTATAGTTAGGATTTGACTGAGGCTAGGCAAGGAGTTGGGTAGGCCTGGGGGGTGTCACAATGGCTACATAAGGTGGAAGAAGTGCTTTCTATTGAGGCTGAGGTGCTAGCTATAGGAATCCTTGTTGTTGGTTTGGCCATTGCTGACCTCCCCGCCACTGCTGATTTTGTTGCCAATTGTCTTGTGGAGGCTACCAATTCCCTTGGGGTTGTTTCCAATTCCCTTGGGGATTTTTTCCATTGAGGAGTGGGGTAAGTCTACCACTGAGGTTGTGAATTATTCCAAGGAGAGTACTGATTATTCATAGGGGGTTTCCATTGACTACTATAAAATAGACCATTAAATGTAAGAGGGTCCTGAGGCATACCTTGTATTTAAGCCCATGGTCTTCATTGTGAAATGAAGAATACTTTCTCATTGTGTCCTTCAATTGGTTTATAATCAGTGGGTAGTTGTGTAGTCTCCATATTAGCAACCAACTTGCACCAGAAATCTCACTTCTTTTGTTTACAATGTGGATAGAATTCTGCCAAAATAGCTTCAGCCTCTTCATGCTTCTTTTTTTCCTGTATTTTATCTAGTTGTGTGGTCATGTTATTGATAATTTCCTTCTTGAAGTCGGACAACAAGTGTGTGATTTAGGTCTGAGAGGATCCAACTCCATTAGTTTTTCCTATTGTAGACCTATATCCTCTACCCTTCTTAGCATCTTTTCTAGAGTAATTAACACATATTTTCTTGATATCCTCCCACGTAGATTGGGTGATATCACCTCTGGCCATGAGATCCAAGGCTTCAGTGCACCCTTCGTTTATACCCCTCAGAAAGACAAGTTTCTATGACTCTTGGTTGAGCTGGGGCTGAAGTTGGAATGTTCTTGAGGTTGTTATTATCGTGCTGGTCAGTAATGGGGAATGGAAAGGTAGGAGGGTTCACCATCCTGGGCAAACCTTGAGGTGGACCTTGTGGTTGGTAGATGACTAGAGGTAATGGATTCTCTTCTTGATTCTCTGGGTATTGGAATTTGAGATTGGCCAAGGCTTCAGCAAAAGGATTAAACTCAGGTTGCTCTTTAGGAAGGTGAAAGTTCAATGGATCACCTTCTAAAGATGATGATGATGATGATGATGTTGTAACATGAAGGTTTACAATTGCATCCATGAACTAAACCTCCTCTTCTTCTTCTTCTTTTGGTCCAAAGATATCTCCAAATCGGTTGTTGGGGTAGTTTGGCAAGTACCTTCCTAGAGCGTCTCTTCTTCTTCTATGCATGTAGCTAAATGAAAAATTATGGTGATGGAATGAAAAACTTTGGTGGTGATCTCTATTTTAAAGGAATGTAAATTCTTGAAGTAAATTCTACAAATGGGTGATTTGATTACTTGGCTCAACATCATCCCTAGCAGCGATTCCGAAAATGGTTAGTTCTATTAAAGGAATCAAAAACTAGGCTCTCACCAGGACTCAGGGATTGGACATCCTACCGAGAAGCTATGCTCCTCATAAAAACTCATTTAATTTATCAACCAAGGGACATAGTACTTGAAATGGGTCAAAAAGATATATGCACCAAGGATTTTACTTAGACCACGCTATGGCTGCAGGAAACAAGTTTCTTAAAAGGGAAACTAGTCTATAGTTGTAGGAAATGAATTGCTTGGAAAGGAAACTAATCTATAGCTATAGGAAACAAATTCTGGAAAGGAAATGCAGAAGTAAAGATGTTGAAGGAATACAAATACTTGAAAACATAACTATAATGCCTCAACGGTTCTGCCACTTTGGCTACAAGAAGTAATAGACTATCCTGCGGCTTTCGCTGCGGGAACTGTGTTAACACCAGAATTATGATAACAAGATGTAGGAAAATGAAAATAAATGCAAATGATTCTAACTAACATAGATTCCTCACCAAGTGGGCCCCCTTGAGTGAGTATCCAAACTCAATTATACTAAACTAAATATCAACACCTCATTTTATATTGATTGAAATAGAAAGTATAGGATTCATATAAAACTGTAAAAATAGAGTAAAAATGTATTCTACTAAAAATAACACTGCCCCCCTTCTCACGTAGGAGTGAGGATTATTTAAATAAAAACATCTAACTATACTAACTAATCACACTATACAAAAGGCGGAGTCATTTATTTGGAAAGCTGTAAAATTGGAAAGTGGGGAAATAGAAGACATCCATGAAGAATGAAAGATTTGTTATGACAGAGGAAGAACAGATCTAGCTTCCCATTTCTTCTTGGATTTCCTCAAAATATCTCATAACTGTGTGACTCAGTCTCTGCTCAGCTCCTGCCACCTTGGTACTATTGGAACTGCCACTTTAAGTTGCATTTACTTCACCAACGATCGAGTCAACTACAGGAACGGGTCAGGGTATCCAGCGCATGGAAAATTCACCTAGTCAACCCTTTTCTTTCTATTCATACTCTACATCTTAAATGTTAGATTAGAGACATTCAAGGAAATATTCCATCAAACACGCATACATTCATTTATGTTAAAACAACAATTACTAATAAGAACATAACCATAAATCTTTCATAAGTAATATAGCACTAATTCCACATGTTTGTAAGTTTAAGAGCTTTAAACCATAGCAAATGTCTTAGTGGCTGTATGCCACATAACAACATAAAGAGTCCAGAGTTTCAACTAATATAAAAGGAAATCATAAGAAGGGACTAATAAAAACTCATCCTAGGGTCTCTAAAAATAGGGCATATAAATTCCTCATCAGCAATAACCCTCAAACCTTGCTCCATATTTAGCATTAGGACCACATTCATTTTCTCTATGTCCATATTGATTACAGTTATAGCAATAACCATTAAAAGATTGAGTTTTATGACTTACCAGTCGGTATCTGCAAATATTTGATGTGTGGCCTGGCTTACCATAGTTTTAGTATGTAGGATTTGATTCTTTCCTCTCTTGATTACAAACACGTGATTTGGGTTCATCTTGTTTCTCCTTGGCCTTTGATGATTCTCTAGTTTCCTGTGTACTCCTTCCAGTGTACCCTAATCTGGATGTGTCATGAGGTCTCCTCCACTGATTAAGATATTCAAGAATCTTTAGGGTAATATCATGTTCTTTCTTAATATGTTCATTTGCATATTTTTCTTTCTTGAGTTGTTCTTGTTCTTTCTTCAACTCATTCTTTAGAATTTCATTTTCATCTCTGAGTTTTTCATTTACTTCTCTCACATTTTCATTTTTGATAGTGATTTCTTCATTTTCTTCAACTAGATCACTCAATTGTTCATGCATTGCAATATTCTCTCTGTTGATGTGGTACCATTCCACTTCCTTTTCTCTCATTTTTTTTTGAGTTCTTTCTTTTCATCCTCTAAAGTTCTCTTCTACTCAAGGTATTCACACATAGCCACATAGTGTCATTGAAATTCCTTTTTCATATTTGACAGTTCTTTTGTCAATTTTGCATTCTCTTTCATGACCTCCTCTAGGGCTTCTTGTTCTTCATCAGAAATTCTTCCTTCAGATGGTTCATTATAATAGTCTTGATTATCTCTTAACCTTTCAACCAACTATTTTCTTATTGCAATATATTTCCTTAATTTTTCTGTCAACTCTTCAATTACTTGCTCATGAGTTTTTCCCCTTTCCATAGTGCTTAACTCTAGACCTTTTACTCAAGTTGTTAAACTTTCCTTCATAGTACCAAATCTTTGATACCAATTGTTGGGTTTAAGCACTAAGTAATGTACTGAGAGGGGGGTGAATCAATTAAGTTACCAATTGAAATTTTAAATCTAATTAAAGAAAACTGATAATAGACATAACTAAAAATTGATTCAACTTGCATTAACTAATATTTCTTAACAAATTCATAACCATAAAATAGTAAATGAAACCAAAACATCACAACCATATACACATGTGACATAATGATTTGGTACCATGGAAACCCTTATAAGAGGGAAAAAACCATGGTGGGGATGGACCCACAATACTTCACAACTGTAGTATAGGACGTGCCCTATAAAAGGCTTACAAAAAATCTTTCAGAGAGTTATACATCTTGTTAGACATGTCTATTACATTATCAAATGTACAATGAGACCTTTGAAAGTCCACCTCATGTGAGGATTTAAATCTACAATCTAGAGTTCACCTTGCAAAAGGATTTAGAAATAAAGACCTGTGAGATTCTACCTTGCTAAAGGATTTAGCTTGCTACAATTGTCAGAGAACAACAAGTGATTGATCTATAATAGCACTCCTTTCTTGTAAGATCCTTTAGGTTTTTTATCTTCTCAACCTTCCATTCAATCTATGATTTAAACCTCTCCTACAAATATTTTCACTATCTCCTGTACCAATCGCTGATTGATCTGAAAATAGCTCCTCCTTCACATTATTATCTCTGCACCTTTTCCAATCTCTCCTAAAATTCTCTGACTTTGTATTCATCTCACAGATAATATTTTGTATGATTGCTAACTATTTTTGCCACTTAATCAACACCATTAGTTTTGTTGCTTAATCAACACAATTGATTTTTAAATTGCATTTAGGTCACTTAACACTTTAGTTTCAACTTCTTGTATAACGTTCCAAATCATCATTAGCCATAGGAAAAATTATCCATCCAATCAAATCAATATAATCTTGTCATTTTGAATAACATCCTCAACAAACTTTACATCAATATTTGTATTGATTTGTCTTTTAGCGATCACAGAAAAATTATTGCAAAGTTTATTCCAGAATACTGATAAATCATTTAAATTAGAATACAACTTTACCATTTTAAGAATCGGTTGATCTAGGAATCTCTTTAATACCATTATACAACATCTTTCAAAACTGATCCTCATAATACTTTAATCTCAATATACATTCACCAGATTTCAATCGTATTACTGTCGTGAACCTTAGTCGGTTAGGTGTTCCATTAGATTCTTCATACTAGTTGTGGTCAATTGTAGGAGTAGATTATTTAGTATGTTTGACCATCAATGACAACATTTGATCAGATCTGTATCAATTTTTATTATCTTTTCTAGTTAGATGATCAATGCCAACATTTTCTAGTAATCTAACACAATTTTTTAATTGTACTACAACTAGTGTACCTTCTATCCAATTAATAGTTCCAACACCTGGAAAGAAGTTATGAAATTAAATGAAGAATCCCATAATAAATTGGCTAAACTTAAATACTTTTATTTTTTCCTTATTTATCTTCTCCATGTGTTGAAACAACTGGTCTCTCATTGCAACACATAAATCATATTCTTCATCTTCTTTCACCATTCTATATGCAGTGTGAATTGCAGCATCGGGCACACTATTGATCTTTCTAGAGTGATAGACCTTTTATCCAATCACCATGGATTCAAATCTCACATTAAATTCATGGATATCATTTATTTTCATCACTCGCTTGTCCCACTTCGATTTGGTCAAATCAGTGACAACGTCCTGTGGAATTGACCTAAGTTGTGGTATTTCACTGGTAGCTCAGAAACCTGTAACTACATGTATGGTCTCCTTAGTTATCTTATTTGGATGATCAAGCCATATAAATTGGTCATGTACACAACTCAACACATATTTGACCTATTCTTCCTCAAAGTGATGTAGAGGTTGGGATGGTAATGATTGACAAGGTTGCAAGGATGGATTACCCTTAGGCCTCAAACACTCAAGTACCCACAAATGAACCAACAACCCTCCCTATGCCCAAGGATGAAGGTTTTGGTGTTCTTATGATGTTTATAACAAGGATTGGTCAATCATATGGTTTGCAACCCCACCCAACACTGACATCTTATGAAACACTCATATTAGGCCTAGGCTCCTAGTAGCCCAACAATGACCTAAATTGGCACTTAACTCCCAATTTATCCAAACAACTCTCTAAAATAGATACCTTTATAGACACCCATTATCCCCTTACAAAACATACCAAAATATTTTCTATTTTTTCTTTGGACCAACTGTCCCAAAACTTGGTTGTACTATGTTTTAAGGACGGCTAAAAACATGCACTTTTTACAAGCAAGTATGAAGAGATCTCACTCCCAAACCCCAAGACTCTCAATAGTCTTCAAAAATTACCCCAATGCAAGGAATATTCAACCAATTTATCCTACTAACCCCTGCAAACATGAAACCCCCAATTTGGCTTCAAACAACCCTTAAATCTAGGGCTTTCTAAATGTCCCACTTCCCAATGCTTCTGACACTAACCAATTATGGATTCACCATGTAATTTCCATTCTAAGACAACCCACAATATCAAATATGGTCCTCCTTAAGGTATATTTCTTTTTGCTACTCCAATCCAAGCAATTTCTTCAAGTTTTCATTCACAAACTTGGTGATCACCCTTTCATTTCAACTCTTCTGCAAAATATTATGTTATTAAAGTAATGTAAATGTCAAATATGCATCATTCCATGAGAAACATTCATTAAATTCATGGAATGATGCTTCTACATTTAAGGTTTTGTCAAACTGTTATGGAAGAATAGTGACTTTTTGAGGACAGTCAATACAAATGGATTAAAAATGAAACAAAAAGACTTCAAAACATATAATTATGTCTTAAAAAAAATATGGATGTCTTAAAATCATTATAAATACCAATGTAATGTTTATGAATTGCAAACATGCAATGAAACTAAGGAAACTATCAACAATTCTGAGTTTTATTGCATTCTTGAGTAACAATCTGTACATCCACTCTCTCCTCTTGTCGTACAAAGGCCATATCAGGATTTATAAAAATATTACAAACTCCCTCAACCAATTTGGATTGATTACATGGCTTGGTTAAGTCATTAAACTTCTTAAACCAATTTTCCCACCTTTTCCTAACTAGCCGTTACTTTTTGAAATTTTGAATTTTCAAGTTTAGGAAAATGAATTATTTCATTTTAATTTGAAAACCATTGACTCCAATGAATTCCAAATGTTTTATTAAACACTCCTAGACTCTCCTAGACTCTCCTAGACTCTCCTAGCCTATTTAGACATCACATTATCAATATTTTCAAGCTTTTAGTCCAAAGGTCCTTATCAGGACCTTCAAGACATTACATCAAATGATTACATTCATTTCCCTTATACATCACAATGGGCCTTAATACATTGAAATTGATTTGGATTTCCTTCCAAGGCTTCATATCCCCTCCATTCTTCCATGGTATCTTCATCCTATTCTCTGGCTTCTCATTAGGTGCCCCTGCACCACGAAGTCAAAAGGAAAGTGTATCACATATTCAAAACCCTTGTTAGCGATCACTCTATGTTCATCCTTTAGCACCAAATTGTTGCTTAATTTTTCATACTAGCATGAAGACTCTCAGATCTAATATAACATAATCTTTCTGAATAGGCTTGCATAAGTATTTCACAGAGAGGTCTGAAGTGGAAAGAGGCTATTCAAGGGAACGAAAGATTCCATAAACAATAAATTTTCCAAGGGGGGTAGACACAAACTGTGACCTGCAAGCAGACATTCACTTCAGAAAATAGGTATAGGAATGAGACAAAATAACTAGGGATGAATAAAATCCACAAGATTATCTAAATCAAATCAAACACAAGAGTACACAAAGATGCTGAAAGAAAGAAAGGCTCAAGAACTCCCATATTTCTCTAGCATAAGCCACTATGTTATAGTCAAAAAGAGAAGTATAGACAAAGAAGAACTTGAGGGTAGAGAAAATGCCACAGAAATTTCTTATAGAATCTAGAATTCAGTGAGAAGTTCCAACAAAGAAAACTTGAGGGTAGAGAAAATACCACAAAAATCTTACATATGCTAAAAACATCTTCTTAGACAAGAAAAAGCTACTTCTTCTAGAGAATTTTTCTCTAAGCTCTAAAAAGACTCTAAAACTACTTATATACATGCTCCTCTAGCATGCAGGCTCAAGAGTTAATCCACCGATGAGAATTAGGGTTACAATAGATTTTCTTAAATAATTAAAAAACCCTAAGACTTTCAATTCTACTCATCAATGCATTTTGGAAATATCTTAGTCGATCGGATATAGTCTTGAATATCTTTCCCATCACCATAAATGTGATCTTGAGAAGTCAGCTTGACCCATCCCTCTGTCTATATCTTGAAAAACCACACCACCACCATGAACTCTGAGATCAGATCTTTTGAATATTTGAATATTTTAAATGTCAATGGTCCCAAGTGGTGCGGGTACTTATATCAATGGCTCAGAAAATATTTGATCTCATTTTTAAAATGCAGTTGTCGATCTTCATCTCTAGCTCTGATCTTGACTCATCTTTAACCCCAGGATTACTAAATCCTTTATGTTGTTGAGTCGCTGACTCATTCCATTAACTCTCAATTTATAACGAGGTTGCACGGTTGCCACAAGATCAAATCTAAGATCTATGACTTGTGTTTAATCTCCAATCCATAGGAGAATATTCGATTTCCTTATGAGACTAAGAAACCACCATGATATCAAAACACACTCAGCGACATTGATTAAATCATCTATAAACTCTAAGCTTACTTTACTTTACCCTTTTAACCTAGGTTCATTGAGAGACTTGGTGACTGAGCATTTTCGCAGTCTCTGATCATTTTTCTTAACCATGATTCCTTTATGAGACTCAGCAACCATCATAATATTATCTTTGCATCAATGACCCACGTGAAATATTGCTAACTTGTTAACCTTTTGACTTTATCTGGACACTTAGCGCAAACCACTAGATCTAAAAGCAATCAATGACTCGCCTAAAATCTTGGAAGAAAAGACTTAACCCTAATCTCCTTCAGTGACCACACGACTTAGTAGACACTAACCAGACTTAAACTCCCAAGTTTACCATGAGTTGAGAGATACACCGAGTCTTGAAGTCGCTGAAGAAAAACTTGACCATTGATTTTATCCTAAGATTGAGCACCATCCACATGATCAGAATCTAAACTTAAACTGATCCACGACTTACATTAAATCTCAGAAAGATCTAAGCATATTCCTTTTTGATGTGAGATTATGTGATAGCCATAAGATGGAAAACTTGATCTACGACCGGCGTGAAATCTCGATGACTTGAGAGGATATTCCTTTTCTTAATGACATCACGCGACTGAAGGAAAATTAAAGTCATGGAGTAAGATAGAATATTCTATTCCCTTTGCGTGACTAAGAGATAAACAAAGAAGCATCAATGCGCACATGACTAAAAGGAAACTTAAGTCATTTTGGAAAAGGTAATGAGGAAATAGATTGTGATGAAGAGAACTAGAGTTTTCCCATGAAATACTTAGGATTTTCTGCACTTAGGTGTCTTGCATGAACAAGGGTAGATTATAGCTTGAAAAATGCAGAGAAAAAAATCAAGCCCTAGAAAAATTTGCAGAATCTCACAAGATGGGCTCTACCATCATGGGAGCCACATTTTCCTCCACTTGTAGCCATAATTCTCATCAAATGGGAAATTTGGGTAACATTTTGGCAATTTCTACTGGATGTCAACCTGCTAGACACATAAACCAGTGACCTTTTCGGCATCCATTGGGCATAGGAGTCATCATTGAGCACAAAAAATTATCTTGGAAGGAGGAGGATTGAAACTAGGAGGAGAGACAAAGAACTGTGCACAAGCACTTGAAGGAAAGAAAGAAACTAACCTAGAAAGCAGGAAAAAGCAGGAAATTAATTACAGAGCGGGGCAAACCTCAAAACAAGGTTTTAGATGAAAACCATTGACTAATATTGGCAAGGCCTCTCCTTCAAGAGTTGAGAGTTTAAATGCATTATGTTCCTTTCACTCAGTGATTATAAATGGTCCTCCACAAAAGGAATCAAACTTTGTATGTCTACCAAGCTTGGATCTGTATTCATCCCATTTGAGAACTATATCTCCAAATTTGAAATTTCTATCTCTGGCTCTCTTGTCAAAGCTTCTCTTAGTTTGCATTTGCTGAATTTCCATAGTCTCCATGGACTTGCCTCTAATTTCTTCCAACTCCATAAGTTGGGCATATCTTACCTGTAGAGGGTCTTCTTCAAAGAGGACAAATTGGGTTGCAAGGTCTAAAGCTGGAAACTCTTTCGAAATGGAAAATTTAGCTTCTTTTCCATATACCAGCATATTGGGAAAATTCCCAATGATTTTCTTTGGGGTTATCCTATCTAACCATAAGGAAGACTTGAGCTTAGAGTGCTAGTCTCTCTGATTTTCTTGCAAAGTCTTCTTGATAATCCTAATCAGGTTCTTATTTGTAGACTCTGCCAGGCCATTACCCTGAGGGTAATAGTTGGAACTATTATTCAGATAAATACCATTCCTGCCTACCCACTCAGTCACTCTTATACCTATGAAAGCAAGTAAATTATCTGATATAATAAATTCTGGAGTCCCAAACTTGTGTATCTTCATAAAATCCTAGGACAACACTCTCATTTGCTTATTTTAGTGCAACAGCCTCAGTTCATCTGGTGAAGTAATCACTTGCAGCAATTATCCATTTATGGCCTGCACTAGATGGAGTGTTAATTAGGCCTATGACGTCAATTCCCTACTTCATGAAAGGTTGATCCATTCGGATTGGTTGAAGGGGCAGAGCTGCAAGTCTTTCTTTTCCTACAAACATGGAACACTTTATGCACTTCCTTACATGATCATGACTATCCTTGAAGATAGATGGCCAATAGTATCCAGCCCTCATGATCTTAAAGGTAGTAGTCCTAGGAGAAAAGTGACCTCCAAAAGTTCCATCATGAAATTCATCCAGGACACCTTTTACTTGTTCTAAATCTATGCATCTTAAAAGCACACCATTATGATCCTTCCTTAAAAGAATCCCATCAATCAACACAAAGGGGACAGATTGCAATCTATAATATCTTCTTTTGGATGAATCTAGATTTGTAGGACACTCTCTTGTCTTTAATAAATGAACCATGTTAGGCAACCAACCTGATGCCTTGGCATGTTCTTCTGTTGAATTTATAACTAAGGATGCATTCATTTTCTGTAGATTTCTTGGATTCTCATCCCCTGTCAAGTGCTCACAAAGACCTCTTTCTCTGATTAGCTTGGTAACTTGGATATCAATGTCATATTCCATTACCCTAGTGATCCAACCACCCTTTTTTCATTCAGGTCCTTAGAAAGAAAGAACTCTTTGACACTTGGATGAGTGACTCTTAATTGTACCTTTTTGTGAGTTAATAGATGTCTAAATTTTTTTAGGCTCTTCACAATAGCAAGTAGATGTTTCTCTATGAAAGAATATCTCTACTCATATTCTTCCAAAGCTTTGCTAACGAAAGTAATAGGCTGCTCCAATCCTTCAGATTTTTTCTAAGTTAATATTGCAAATATGGAATCAAAGCCTCCATAAGCATACATAATGAAATCTTTGTTGAAATCACCGTATCTTTGCATCAATCTATCTTGATTATGCTCTGAAAAAACATCCTCTTAAAATAGAAACTGCAGAATTTGCTCATCATTGTCAAACACTTGCCAATTAACATTGTTATCAGGGATAGAAGGCCTGACAATCACTTTGATATGATATTGATCCCTTTCCATTGAAATTTTATTAGGAATGTCATACTGGGATCCAACAGCAGCTAATCTATCTGGATTCTGAATTAATTTTCTAGGGATAACAACAATGTTGAAAGCATTGAAATCTTCAATTGCATCCCAAACTATATTCTTATATGCTCTCATTGTATCATTTTTTATTGCACTTATCCCTCTTACTTGGCTAACTACCAGCTCACTATCACCATGCACCTTTAGGGATTTGATCCCTCTCCTTCTAGCCCACTCCAATCCATTTACTAGACTCTCATATTCAACAGTGTTGCTAGTGCAAGAGAAGATTAATCTAAAATTTGTATAATATTTTTCCCCCTTTGGAGAGATTATCATAGCACCACCACCAGAGCCATGTCTACTTCTAGCACCCTCAAAGAATATCTCCCAAACTTGATTGCTCTGATCTCCTGATTCAGGGTCTGCCTTGAAAAGGTTTGGCTCTATGAATCCTTTCTCTTGTATCAAATAGTTTCCCAAACCAGCATCCCAAATAACATTGGCTTGGGCCTCTAAAGCTCTTTTAGAATCCAATTCATCTAGATAGATATCTGGGGTATTTTCTATCTTAGTTTTTGTTTCTCTGATGATTGGGAAGTCATTACTGTCAAGTGCAAGACAACTTGCATTGAGTACATTGGAAACATAAGGTTCTATATGGTGTGCTACCAATAATTCAGACTTGATGGTAACCTTGGTTCCATACCTAATATGGAAAAGCATGTGAGATCAGTTAGAAGAAAGATAGCCTCCTATCTTGGCTATGAATTCCCTTGACAAACATATGGAAAATAGAGTAGGGAGATCTATGATGTAAATGTCAAGTAGGATGGAGAAATTGGGACTTGCATGTAAGATCAAGCTTGTATCCTTAGCTACACCTACTGTGTTTACTGAGGAACCATCAAGCTGTGTCACCTTCTTTTGGAAAGGTTCATATTTAAGTCCCAATTGGTCAGCTACTTTATTGGGAATGACAGAACTAGTAGCCCCACTATCTACCATACAATTATGTACTAAAGATTTTCCAATTATTAACGATACATAAAAGGGAGGTGGTTTTAGATTCCTACCTTGAATGGCATCTTCCTTGGAATTTCTGCTTGAGATCTTCTTTTCTTGATCACTGTTGACCAACACTAGCTTAGCAACATCATTTGTAGGCTACTCAAGAGTTCTCACTTCATTCATAGCCTTCTTGAAGATTTTAGGTTTTCCTAGAATAGCCAAAGAGTCCCACATGGACATGGTGATATTCATCTTCTTCATGTTGCCCACAATGTTGAAGGGCGCTCCTATGTGTACTCTTTGGTGTGCTTTCATTATTATGTGCTCAACTTCCTTAGGAGATTGGCTCTCTTTTACTGGAATGGTGGGATGCTTATTTAGTATGGTAGGAGAAGATGGGTGTGATGTCTCTATAGATGTAGTAGCCCTAGCCTCATCCTCTACTCACTCCAAATATTGGGCTCTTCTCTTAGATCGAGCGTTGGCTGCTATTGGAGACTCACCATTTACTCCATTGAAATCTTGTTGCTCCCAACTAAAGAGAGAATTCTCATCAGGTTGTGCATCTTGTTGAGGAATTGATCCACTAGAAGAGGCCTATGATCTGTTATGTGAAGCATTTTGTACCATTAGTGCTTGGTCCTTCCATCCATTGGAGCATGTAGCCTGATTGTGGGGCTAATTGCAAGGAAAACACCATTCATTGTTT
This sequence comes from Thuja plicata, assembly GCA_018584345.1. Taxonomy (NCBI): domain Eukaryota; kingdom Viridiplantae; phylum Streptophyta; class Pinopsida; order Cupressales; family Cupressaceae; genus Thuja; species Thuja plicata. Next base: position 931,048 of record MU223248.1, read on the forward strand.
GAGACTAGAATAATTTGACTTGAAACTATATCTCTAGTTGGATTCATAGAGTTGAGAGGCATGGGATTATAGGGTTGGAATGGCCTCTGATTGAATTTCTTCCTTTGGCCTTGGTAGTTCCCTTGATATGGTGGCCTATTCTACTGATAGGATTATCCCTGATTTTGATATTGTTGGTTGGGACCTTGATTTTGTGGCTGAAAGGGTGGTCTATTCCCTTGGTTCTGCTTCTTTAAGTTGGTCAACTCTTTGGTTTGATTCTGTAACAAGCTTTTCATTTCTTGTTGACTACTTTGTAACAGGTTAATTGTTGCTTGTTGATCACTTTTCATCATTTGCATCTCTTGGCAAAAATTGGCTTTGGATTCCTCATAGCTAGAAATGGCTTGAGGTGCTACTATAGTGGGTATAGGAGTGTATGGAGGGATACTCAAAGGCATATTTGGTTGGATTTTGGGAAAAATAGGCATGGGTGGCCTTAGGGCTATCATACCTACTTTGATCAAACAATTCTCAGCTCTGACTGCTATGTAAAAAGCCTATGGTAATGAGGTACCTCCCATGGATTGAATCATGACATAGATGTTGCTATTCAGGATTTTTAAGAAATAAAGGAAGGAATGGTCGACTGAAGTCCTTACTGAAATAGGAATCATATTCCATGTTTTGAGGAACCTATTGTTAAAGTCTATCATTTGTTCTTGAGGAGCCCTCTTTATGGTTGTCAATTGCTCAACCAAAGATAAATAATCTGATTTATCCTCAAAATATTTTCTTAATAATTCTCCTAATCTATCCCATGAGTCAATTGGAACTAACAGTTAAGGTTCTAAATCATTCTAAGGCCTTACCTTTGAAAGAGGTTGCTAATAGCTTGGTAGTTACATCTTATTTTGTAATATGATGCACACTGCAAATGGTAGCCACATCTCTTATATGCTCACAAGCCATTTTCTGTCCTTCACTTGTGAAATTAGGTAGACTTTTGAGTGCTACTAAGGGAACATCATGATGTTGAGCAAAATTTAAAGGACTCCCTTGATTGAAGGGTACAAAGGAAAATTTTCTATCCATTACAAGGACTGTGATTTGCTGAGCAGCGACTGTGTGAGTTGTACTTGAGTTGAAGAGTGGAGATGAATCTTCTTGTAGCTCTCTAGTTAGAGATCTTCCTCTTCTTCTTGAGTGGAAATTCCAAGGTCTCCTTTATAAAGTGGGTGGTGTAGACTGTACCCTCCTTGCAGGGGATGCTCTTTGAGATGATCTGGAGTAATTTCTTGTCAGAGGCAGTTGTAAGAACTCAGAGGTATTTGAGCTCCTTGTTTCTATCTTTCTCATAAAATTTGAACAGTAATGGATCTTTTATTCTTCAAACCAATGGAGCTACTAGATATGCTTTGAAAAGAGCCTCTTTAGGCCAATACTATGTAATCAGCATATCATAGACAGCATAGTTTTGCAAATGAACTTCTACTGGTCCCACCGAGCGTACCAAAATTGTTATACACTACATTTTGTACCATATTCAAAATCTCGTGGTCTTGATAATCTAGTATAACATGGGAATCACTTCTAGGTTGTAGGACCTTTTCTAACTTGAAGTGAAGCCTCCGGGTTATAGGCCGGTTCCTCTTGGATAATCACCTAAACTCCTCTTTTGACATGAAAAGTAAACTTAGAGAAAAGGGATAGAATGAATGCTTGAAAGGAAATGACTGAAAAAGAAAGTTATCCTACTAGGTGATGCACCGAAGGTAACATGAATCATAACACAATGACCAAACTAGCATGAAGACTCTCAGATATAATAGAACACAATCTTTCTAAATAGGCTTGCATAAGTATTTCACAAAGAGTCTAAAGTGGAAAGAGGCTATTCAAGGGAAGGAAAGATTCCACAAACAATAACTTTTCCAAGGGGGGTAGACACAAACTGTGACCTGCAAGCAGACATTCACTTCATCAAATAGGTACAGGAATGAGACAAAATAACTAGAGATGAACAAAATCCACAATATTATCTAAATCAGATCAAACACAAGAGTACACAAAGATGTTGAAAGAAAGAAAGGCTCAAGAACTCCAAGATTTCTCTAGCATAAGCCACTATGTTATATTCGGTAAGAGAAGTACAGACAAAGAAGAACTTGAGGGCAGAGAAAATGCCACAGACAGCTCATACAGAATCTGGAATTCAATGAGAAGTTCCAACAAAGAAAACTTGAGGGCAGAGAAAATGCCACAAAAAGCTTACATATGCTAAAAAACTCTTCTTAGACAAGAAAAAGCTAATTCTTCTAGAGAAATTTCCTCTAAGCTCTAAAAAGCTTCTAAAACAACTTATATACATGGTACTCTAGCACGCAGGCTCAAGAGTTGTATGCACCCTAAAATGGTCGCCTAGACTTTGGGCCCCATTTATCATTTTATCAATTTATCAAATTTTTGAATCAACGCTTTGGAACATTTTCAATTCAAATCAATTTCCTTGATCAAATTGTAATTAATTCAATTATTCAATTATTTCAATATTTCCTAAGGTTTGATCATTTTTATCTAATTAAAAGATTTAA
>MU223248.1:933840-961994 GCA_018584345.1 Thuja plicata
CCCACTTAAAGCACTTTATTTGTTGAAAAAGGCAATAAATTAAATAAAAATCCCTTTTTTATCACATCTTCCTAAGTGGTGGGTTTTTGCCTCTTAATCATAGCCTTTGATTTTTGCCTCTTAATCTCAACCGTTCACTTTTCTTTATAAGGAAATCTCTCCTTCTCATTTTGATATTAGGTTTTTATAGTATTGTTATGTTGCAGGTTTGGAGAGCAATTTTGGAGGAGGATTTGAGCACTCAAGCTTGGATATTGCAACTTCTCTCTTCTTATCTTCTTCTTGCGTCCATGGCTACTCATGTAGATTAGATTCATATTTATTTTCATAGATTAAACTTGCATTTTTATTTCCTTTCATAGATTAATCATGCATTGTTATCATTTAGATTAATTTCCTTTTATGCATTGAAATCATATAGAGTAGATCTCATTTTCATACATTTGAATCTCTTATTTCATGGTGTACTTGCATAAGCACTAACTAGGTCAATCTGAGGGCCTCCATTTCACACCTTTGCACTCCATGACTAGAGAGCTATGGATCGATATTTGAGGCCTCATTCTTGAGAAACCTTGGATGGAATGATTCATAGAAGTGTGACACATTTTCATCACACAGGATTTAATCCACCGATCAGAATTAGGGTTACAATAGATTTTCTTTAACAATTCAGAAACCCTAAGACTGTCAATTCTACTCATTAATGCATTTTTTAAATATCTTAGTCGATCAGATATAGTCTTGAATATCTTTTCCATCGCCATAAATGTGATGTTGAGAAGTTAGCTCGACCCATCCCTCTATCTGTATCTTGAAAAACCACACCACCGCCATGAACTCTGAGATCAGATCTTTTGAATATTTGAATATTTTAAATGTTAACAGTCACAGGTGGCATGGATACTTATATCAACGAATTAGAAAATATTTGATCTCTTGTTTAAAATGCAGTTGTCGATCTTCATCTCTAGCTCTGATCCTAACTCATCTTTAACCCCTGGATTACTAAATCCTTTATGTTGCTGAGTCACTGAATCATTCCATTAACTTTGAGTTTATAACAAGGTTGCATGACCGCCACAAGATCAAATCTAAGATCTACGATCTGCGTTTAATCTCCAATCCATAGGAGAATATTTCATTTTCTTTTGAGACTAAGCGACCACCGTGAGATCAAAACACACTCAACGACACTGATAAATCATCTGCAAACTCTAAGCTTACTTTACTTTACCCTTTTAACCTAGATTCATTCAGAGACTTGGCGACTGAGCAGTCTCGCAATCTCTGTTCATTTTTCTTAACTATGATTCCTTTATGAGACTTAGTGACCACCGTAAGATTATCTATACATCGAAAGCTCACGTGAAATCTCGCTAACTTGTTGACCTTTTGACTTTCTTTGGAGACTTAGCGCAAACCACAGGATCTAAAATCAATTGATGACTCATGTGAAATCTCAGAAGAAAAGACTTAACCCTGATCTCCTTCCGCAACCACGCAACTTAGCAGACACTAACTAGACTTAAACTCCTAAGTTTACCATGATTTGAGAGATACACCAAGTCTCAAAGTCGCTGAAGAAAAACTTAACCATTGAGTTTATCGTAAGATTGAGTGTCATCCACATGATCAGAATCTAAACTTAAACTGATCCACGGCTTGTGTTAAATCGTAGAAAGATTTAATCATATTCCTTTTTGATGTGAGATTACGCGATAGCCATAAGATGGAAAACTTGATCTACGACCCGCATGAAATCTTGATGACTTGAGAGGATGTTCCTTTTCTTAACAAGATTGTGTGAATGAAGGCAAACTAAAGTCGCGAAGTAAGATAGAATATTTTTCTCCCTTTGCGCGACTAAGAGATAAACAAAGAAGCGTCAATGCATACATGACTAAAAGGAAACTTAAGTCATGTTGGAAAAGGTAATGAGGAAATATATCATGACAAAGAGAACTAGGGTTTTCCCATGAAATACTTAGGGTTTTCTACACTTAGGTCTCTTTCATGAACAAGGGTAGATTATAGCCTGAAAATGCAAAAAACAAAATCAAGCCCTAGAAACATTTGCAGAATCTCACAAGTTGGGCTCTACCCTCATGGGACCCACATTTTCCTCCACTTATAGCCATAATTCTCATCAGATGGGAAATTTGGGTAACAGGTATATTTCTGGTTTTTCTAAGTCTTGATAATAGTTTTGGTTCCTAGTGTCAATTTTGCCTGAAAATGTCAAGGTCTGTTCAAGTGTATCATCAAATTTTCTTGCAAGTGTTGATTTCCAAGAAATGGAGTGCAAAGATGGTTTAAAACCCTAAACCCTAGGTCTCTTATGAAAGAAATGCATTTAAAACCCTAGACCTATAAGACTTGTTCTATTCTGCAGTTATCTTTTCCGAGCCACTTAAGTCTCATTTTAGACATGTGTCCTTTTGGAGTCTTACTCAATTGCTTAATCTCGTAACCAAGACTGAATATTCCTTTTGGTCTGGAGACTCAGTGCAAGCTTTAGTTGCATAATCTTGGAAAGAATTTGGAAAGTATAGAAATATTTTGAGATTCACACAGTTTATTGATGTGGATCAAGATTTGTGACCTGCGCGTAATCTCTAAGAAGACTCAAGGGTTAATTTTTTATCTCGCGACTTCGATTTTTCTCAATCGCATAATATCATATTGTGATCTCTGTCAAGCCAAGGTTACTTTTCCTATTTGGTCGCTAAATCTCTGAATGCATCTGGGGTTAAGTGAAATCTCACGAGATTAAGTGAGGATCATACATCTGGATTGAGATGAGTGGCTAGCACTTAGTCTCACAATGAATTGATGATGTCATGAAATGTCTAGAGATCTAGCGAGAACCGTAGATGCTTTTTTGATCATGTGGCTCATGCATAATCTCTGAATATACCCTAAATTTAAGAGATGTTTTGGCAACTTGGCATTTCCCTTCAGTCGCATAATCTCATAATTGACTAGGGTTATGATCAAGTCAAGTAAATTTAAAAGGTGGGATAGCCTAGATCAAGCGAGAATCATTTATGCAGTGTTGATCATGTGGATGGCGTTTAATCTCAGAATGAAAGTGCAGTTAAGTGAAAAGTCTCGAGATTCAGCGCAAACCTTTGGATTAAAGAAGAATGAAGAGCTACCATGTAATCTTAGGAAGAACGGACAAGTACAGAAAGTTTGTGGGACTTAACGTTGATAGTTGATTGAGAAAAGATATAAGGGATGGCACATGATCTCCAAATAGAACCTGAGTCAGGAGATTTATTCAGTGACTTAGAGATTCATTCAATTGTTGAATCTCCAAATAAACTATGGTTAGCTGTGGTTAAATCAAAGTCAATTTAATTTTTCTGTGGGTGAATCTGGACTATTGATAAAGATCAGATCTAGTGGTTGGTGTTGAATTGCTAGAAGAAGTCAAAAGGTCATCATTTATTTAGTGGTCAAGGGATAACGGCTAAGATGCAGACACATGTATAAGTGGCTGAGAGATCTATGGCATTTGTGAAATCTAAGAATAAACCCAAGGTTGAGAAAATTGTCTAGCGACTCAAAGATAACTTCAGTCACGCAATCTCTAGATAAAGTCGGGTTAAAGTGTGGTTATTCTTTTTTCATTGTTGCGTGATCTCTGAATGAACCTAAGGTTAAGAAAAGTGCTTAGTGACTCAGCGAGGATCGTAGATCTTGTGTCAGATGAATGGCTAGTGTTAAGTCTCTAGATGAAACTTGAGTTAAGATAAATGTTCAGCGACTTCACGATTCTTTCAGTCGTGCAATCTCCAAATATATCCAGGGTCAGGCTGAGTTAAGTTCAAGTCAAGTTAGGATTTTATGAGATTAAATCATTGTCGCAGATCAAATTCAAAATCAAGGTTTTGCACTAGATCTCTAGTTAAACCAAGGGTTATGAAAAGTATTTAGAGACTTATAAATTTTCACAATCGCTGAATCTCCAGATAGAACTCGGGTCAGAGTAAGGACAAGTTGAGTTTTGAGAGATCAAATCTGAATTGTTGATTGAATCTTGATCTTATGGCTGTCGCTAGATCGTTGGATAAATTTGTGTCAGGCCTTTTCATTCAGAGAAATGCAAGGATTGTTTATCTCATCTTGATCTTATAGTTGGTGCTAAATCTTGCAATGCAACCAGAGTTAGGGAAAATATATAGTGACTTAGAGATACAAAGGATTTCAGTCACCTAGGGTTAAAGGCTGGTTAAAGATGATTTACGGGTTGAAGTTGGTAAGAGGTAAAGATCGATCAAGTCATTTTTGATCCTATGGTCAGCATAAATCCTTAAAGGTTGCACGAGATCTAACCATCAAGGCAACATGCCCTTGCACCACGTGTCCTGGGTGGGTCCGAGTCAGCGACAGGGTAATAGAAATTAAGGACTAGCCAAGTCAGATTTGATCCAACAGACAGTGTGAAGCCTCAATAGAAAGATGTAGTTCATTTAATTATCAAGGCATTGTGCCTATTTGACATGTGTCAAGCCTAGTCATCACATGTTAGAAGACAATAGGATTTCTCAGAGCTAGTAGAAAGTGCCATGTGGATGTCGATGGGACCGTAGTTGTCGGGTTATAACAAAGGTAAAGATCTATTTTGTTGATTCTGATCGGATGGCTCGCATAAAGTCTCAATGAAAAAGTGATTGAAATCTATCCATTAAGGCATTGCACTTGATCGACACCTGTCAAAGTTTGATCTCGTGCCCAGGTAGTTAAAAGATATCTTTGGTGGTGTTTTGAAGTTATGAAAAGGTTTTATCTCAGCCGTTAGTTTTGAGTCCGCGCAAAAGTGACCATTATAGCCTGTATTATTTGAATATTTGAACTTGCATAGAGGGTTTCACCAACAATGGATTCAAGTTTTTTTCTCAGAGCCATAAATAAATTGATTTGATTCTTCAGAGCAACATCACTAGAGCTTGAGAAATTGAAGAAAACAACAATAAAAGATTTGGGTGTGATGGATGAGAATTAGAATGGCACCTGTCACCTGATCATTGAGCATAGGGAGGTTAATCATCAGAAAGACTAGTGTAATTTAGCCTGTATTGGTGGTCACTAGGTCTCACAAAAACCTTAAGAGGTTACCCAGAATATCTGCGGACAAAGGTGCCAACTGCCAAAGATTTGGAATCATATCAAATCATCTACTCAAGTGTTTTCTCTGGCGACTGAAAAATGTAACTGTAATTTTTTCTTTTAGCACTTTTTAGATTTAGCCTAGCCATCTGAATCTTGTTGCATATTTTCTCTCTAAGGATTCCAAGATGACTAATGCTCTCTATATATAGAAAGTTGTAAGATATTGTTAAGGATGGTGAATTCACAACTGCGAAGAAGACTTCTTATTTTTATCTAGTTTTCAAGCTTTTTGTCTCTCTGAATGTACTGAAGAAGAAGTATCTTAATAAGATATAGTGGAGTTTCCTGTTTCACATATATGATGTCTTCTTTTATTTTTGTTTATGTTCTTGTATGTTTAATCTATAAGGCATTTTAAATATACTAGTTATAAGGTTACTGTGTGATTATTTGTAAGTTTCTTTCAAGGAGGGATTAAATCTTATGAATAGTTCCAGAGGGTTAGATATTGGTGTGAGAATTTGATACATGGGTGTGAGAATGAGAAGATAATTTGTAAGGCACTCTATCTGGGCCTCATATGTATTTCAATTAATTGATTTATGTGAATATATATCTCAATTGACTCTTCGCCCGGGATTAGGCACTGGTCTAGGTTCTGATAAGTAGTTATCATCATCAATCTTAAACATAAACAATCATTTACTTTTTTGTTATCAAGAACATATGTGTTTAATCAATTTTATTGAAGAATAAAATTCACTTTGTTGATTCCTTGGAGAGAGAATCATTAGGTTATCCTTTCTGAGTCAAGAACTCTAAAAAGAAGAAGGATGAGAATCCTTGTTTCAACTATTATTTTCCCTTGTCAAGTTCATGGTCTGGCTTGTTAATATCTACATTAAAATAATCATAGTCATTTGAAAGATGTGCTATAAGTTGTTGCAATAAAAGGCAAGAGACAAATCAGTGTAACCCTTGATCCACTATTAAAGATTACTGAGAAGAAATAAACTATAAAAGGTACACCCACTTGAGTTTGTGGAGCTCAAAGAAGAAGAAGGATTAATCCTCATCAATTAGACTTTTCCTTGTATGAATCAAGAGTTGGGAATCTAAGAGTCAAGCAGTGATGCTATATTGAGATTCTGCAAGAAAAAGCACTAACATGTGTTTCACCTAAGTCTTCAATCTTGCAATGGATAGATGACCTAACATCTTCTATGTGTATCACTCCATAGGATACATTGGTTAGGACACCCTTTGGATCATCCTCAATTGACTTATATGGATGTTTTTTGAATTCAGACCTGGGTTTTTCAGTGATCTCAAAAATGATAGGTGTATCCGTCCTTCAAAAAAAACATTCAAGCTCTAGAATCTCAATATATAACTCTTAAGTCACCTGTTTGATGAACGGCTCAAACCCTTGCAAATTTCTTCACCAAAATCACTTCAAAAACTTCTACAATCATTTCAATTATTGTCACATTTCTCAAACTTCACTTCTATTGCTCATGGCTATAGCTCTTTGATTGTAGGTGCAAAATAAGACCTAAAATAACCTTATATCTTCCACCACTCCTTAAGCATTAAAATCATCACCGGTTGATAATAAACAACATATATCTTCAATAATTTTGTTAGCAGTCAACCAAATCTTCATGTGATTAAACAAAACTGTATACCAGACTAAAAAACAACCATATACATCTAAATATGCAAGTAAAACTTACTTCACATGTATCTAGGGGATCTTCAATGGATTCAACAATGCTTTCTCCCACTAAGTCAAAGATGACTTAGTTTGATGATGAATTCTCCACACCTGGTGAAGATGTGGAATCTTCAGATAGTTTTCTTTCACTCTTCTTTGTCCAAATATTATTCACTTGATTCCTTTTCTCTTCAACATTCACAATCTTCTTTCCATTTTTCTTGTTTGACTGATTAACTGGTTGGTTCACCTTATTGTTCCTTTCTCTACAAAACCTTGCAATGTGTCCTATCTTGTGACAGTGAAAACATGTCATATTAGTTGATCTCCAAGGTCTTGCATTGCCTCTACTTTTCCTCAATCTATAGTTGATAGCCATATGGCCATAATTGTGACAATTTGAACAAGTAACATTCCACCAATTCTCATTCTAATAAGGATTTGGTTAGTTCACTTGTAACCATTCATTTTTCATCCTTGTCCTACACTCATTAGCTCTATGACCATATTTATTGCAATTGTAACAATGTCCATGAAATGTACTTGATCTAGCATTAGATATAATACTTGGAACACTAGACATGATATTTGTCTTGCATATATTAGCAATATGTCCAACCTTATGAAAAGTGAAACAAACTGATTTATAACATCTCTTACCATATTTTCTTTGATTCACCTTAGGTGCAGACTTTGTATCTTGATTAGTCTTTTTGGTACCTGAAGATTCACCAACCTCATAACTGGGGTAGCCTAAACCATGACTCTCTCCATGCATTCTTTGATTCTTCAATTGTTCATCAGTCCTTGCATAAATTTCATTAAATTTCTTGGGTAAATCATTTGCATCCTTAAATTCTCCTTTCAGTTTCTCATATTTTCGTTCTGCCATAGGGCTTCTTGATTCTCTTCATTTGTCTCATGTAGATGTTCATGCAATGTACCAACCTCTTGTTCATATTTGAAGATCTCATCCACCTTATCTTTTAGGGCTTCCTCTATAATTTTTTTTGCTTCTTTTGTTTCCTTTCTTGCTTCCATTTCTTCACCCATTCTGATTGACAAAGCTTCTAACCCTCTTTTGATGATCTTCTTGTCTTTGTGTAGCTACACATTATCCTGAGACAATTCTTCCAAAGCTACTTCAGATTCCTCATATCCACTTTGTTTAGATAGTTATTTAAGTTGCTCAATAATTTCATGTCTATTTTCTCTTGACTGCAGGAGTTTTTGTTTTAGCCTTTCAATGAATTTCTCTCCACCTGCAAGTTTCTTCTCAAGCTTCCTTTGATATCTTAAACCCTCCATGTATGCCTTAAGGATCCTCCCCAAGTTTGTAGGCTTCTTCAAGTGAAATTGGCTATGATACCAATTGTTAATGTTATAAGGCACTGAGAGGGAGGGTGAATCAGTGCAACCATAGATCTACAAAATCTTTTGATCAAATTCCAAAGTAACCAACATGCAAAGCTAAATATAACATAAAATCATAACAAACATACATCCACAAAATCAACACAAAGACACCAATTTTTTTGCGTGGAAACCCTTGTTAGAGGGAAAAACCACGATGGGAATTATCACCCACAAATATCACTAGTGCACCAATGTGACTTTCCATGTTAGGAGCATTACAGCACCCTACTAAGGGTATACCTGGTTAAGAGTATCTATAGCCCGGTTAGGAGCTATTAAAAATTCATGTTAGGAACTACCTTGTTAAGGGATTTAAAAATCTTTCTAAGAGTCACCCTTTTAGAGGATTTAAACTTTGGAGCTGTTAGGATCTTGCATACCCTGTTAGGAGTAACCTTGTTAGAGGATTTTGACTGCAAGCATGTTAGAACTTGCCTTGAGAATGAACTCAAATAAATTGATCTAAATGTAGCACACTCTACTTGAAAGATCTGCTCTAGTACTGTTCAAATCACTATTGTAACCATACAAACTTCACCTTCAACAACCACAATTATGACAATATCATCAACCTATTTTTTTATTTCAATTTCATCTCTTATAAACATATTTAGGTTGGTGGAATAACCCTAAAATGTGTTACCTGAGTCGGCCTCTAAATCCCAATCAAAATTCATAAGCGATCATGCCAACATAGGAATTTTAAATCCTCAAGGTCGGCCCTCAATAATATAATTCAACAATAAGTCAAACATTGACAACTAACTGATCGCTACCTCAATTTCATCATCTTAACTTGACCAATTGCTTGTTGTAGCCAATAACACTAGTGTTTCCTTAAAATATTCATTTGTATGTTGAATCTTCTTATGCGATCATAGATGTAGGTAAAACTAATTTTGTAAATACTTCCTGTCTGATTGCACCATCTGAATCCTTGTAATTATCATCACACATCAAATTTACCATTATAGTCTTTATTATCGTTGATACATTGAATGCTTAGACAAATCCTTGTGCAATCACCTTCACAACTGGCAAAATAGATTCAATCAACCCAGAAGACTTGTTGCCAACAATGACAACACTACAACATCCACTACATGATCTAGGATATGACCATCTTCATCATATCCCAACATAGAGTTGACCATGAATCTTTAATATCTCTACAACAAAGTATCAAATTGAGGTGTGAACCCAGACTTAAGTAAAACATGATGTCCAGAACCAACCCTAAGGTTCACAACAAAAGATGATCCAAAAAAAAGGAACGCCACAAAAATCACAGAAACTGGAAACAAGAACAAAAATTTAGGGAAATATTTTTGGGTGATGCAAGATTGCTAATACCCCAAGGATGCTCTTGCATCAGACACCCCTAGTGAGAAGAAGATGTTCCATAAGAGGAACTTATGAACATATTACAAGATTAGGACATAAATCTCATGCTCAATCTTAATCCAAATATATTCTTTATTTTCAAGTGTCTTTCTCTGCACTTCTTCTATCAGATGCATCAGCTCACTCTATTTTGCACTTGCTTTATCATTCCTTACAGCAGTATTATAATTATTACCACCACCTCTTTTCTCTCACACAACTATTTTACCTCTTTGACAATACTTCATCTGATCAATAATCAAAGTTTTATGCTGCTTCAAACTACCCTTCTTTTTATCTCATACTAGATGATTCTTAGATCTGCCTTCAAGATCAGTTTTCCAATCCATATAAACCTTTGTATTTTTCTTCTCTAAACAGTAACTCTTCATAGTGCTCAGATTCATTGCACTTCTCCCCTTTGCCTCCTTTAAGGGAACCAAAGTAAACTTCTTTCCATCCTTCTTTATCGTGACCAATTTATTTTTTCAATCATGGATAGCTCCGCATTGCCAAGGTATACCCAATAAAACATGAAAATCACTCATAGATACCACATCACATAATAACTCATCTCTGTACGACCCAATGTTGAAGTTGACCAAACATTTTTATTTTACCTATACCATATGTTCATCTTGAAACCAACTTATCCCATACAAATAATGATGTTTAAACATCTTCAAGCCAAGCATCTGCACCATCTCTTCTGATACCAAATTATCAATAATACCTACATCCATAAAAACATTACAATATTTACCTCTTGATTTGCAAACACTCCTAAAAAAATTCCTACTTTGTATAGGTTTGGCTTCCTTATTACTCAATATGATTCTCCTAAGCATAAGAGATTCTCCCATCTCAGGTTCTGCTACACTCTCCACAATTTCATCATTAGTCTATTCCTCATGTGCCACAAGATTATGTCTACCCAAGTTTTTACTAGATCTTCAGAACATTGAAAAGCTTTATTTCCTATGCCACCATATTTGAAACAAGTACCTTTAAATTCCTTTCTATCATTCCCTCTCCTTAGTGTCTTCTTATTAGGTTCAATCTCAATGGTCCACTTCTCTTTACCATTGCTACTTACTTGCTTCTCCTTCCCTCTAGGGTTACTTTGTCTTCTCTTTACCTTATCTTCTACCCACAATCCATACTAATAAGCATCCTCTACTATAGAAATTAAAGGCATACTCAACTCATCCTGACTATTAAATATCTATCCATTAATGTACGTAGCCACATTCTCCTTAGTTACTTCTTGATTTCCACATCTAATTGTCATCTCGTAAAACTCCTCAATGTACTCCTTTACACTCACATCCTTCTGCTTCAATTTCTACACTTTCTTGAACAATTCTATTTCATAATCCTCAAGGGTGAATTTAGCTTTCAATCTAGAAATGATTACCCTCCATTTAGTGATTTTAATTTCACTATTTTCTTCTCTATCTTTCTAAAAATCTTTCCACCATAGGGCAGTATGACCCTTCAACTTAGTTTGTGCTAACCTAACCCTCTATGGATCCCTGATATCCTCTTGAGCTCAAAGTAATCTTCTTATTCTCCAATCCAATCTCTTAAATCTTCAGGATGCAATGAACTATACAACGTAAAAACCTCAATTCTATGACTTTTACTTAATTGTACCATAGCTCTCAACAATCTTTCCTCATCTACAAGGATCTCACTATCTACAATCTCAAGATCTTCAACAACCTCTTCATATTCTTCTTCAGTCTCAGGATTTCTTCATAATCCAGTCAAACCATTTTGGATCTCATTCCTTATCTCATTCTTGAAGTCCTCCATTATTTTCTCTAGCCTCCTAGGGTTCATTCTTCTAGGTAGCATCTTTCCAATCCCTAGGTGCAATTACCTCAGGTTCAGAAAACTAATTACAAGGTGCTCAATTGCCTCTCACTCGGTGATCTATCAAACACACTTGTATCCTGCCTCCAAATAGTCAATTTGTTCACCCCCAGTATGCCTTCAACAAAGTTCTCAACAAAAAACAATTCCCTCAACGATCCCCTTACGCATGTCCTCTACAATTATGGGCCAGGTCCACACTCTACCACCCCACAATAAACATAACTAGGGCATCAAAAGCTTAGGAACTCAATCTTCTAACACAGGAACATCATCCTTTCTTTGATACCACTTGATATAGTAATGGAAGGAGTTACCCCAATGGAGATGGTCCAAACCATGTAGAAAGAGTCAATACAGCAGAAACAACCAACTCAAGAAAAAGAATAGACAATCAACATGATATAACATATCTTTGCACTATCATAGAAGCAAATATTTACATCACATTGACCTGCAACATGCAGCTTAAAAACTTTTGGCATACATGCTTATTTATAACATAAATCTCAACCTAACCATAATGATAAACTTCCAAAGGATATCTTACTTCGAGCTACCACTGCCCCTAAACAAAGATCAAATGCCTCAATATATAGAGCCTTCACAATACATTTGTCAGTCGGATCAATTACATTTTCCATGATAAAGAAAAAATAACATGTGCAAATATAGGTCAGGACCCAAATCAGCCAAGATGTAGAAATGATATGAGATCCAAGAGAGATGTTAGAAAAAGGTCTAGGAACATTGTCATATGAGCCACAGAAAGATCCCTGACGAATTCTTTTACTAATCAGGCAGATTTTTTATTTATATATTCATGTAGAAACCCTTATGCAAATTTGATGGAGCTTTACAAACTGAAATAGCACAAACTAGTGGATAGATGGAGGCCACAAACCAAGAATACCAGCTACGGCTTGATACAAGCATTTACCACAGCAAGCGTATAGTATCCAAGCTGCAAATGGCGGCCCTATGCTGCAATAATCACATCCCAGCTAGACAAATCTAGCCTCTCTATTGAAAACCTTCGTATGCACTCTAAATCCTCAACACATAATGGAACCCCTGTCTTTGAAAAAAAATTCACAAAGCCTGTTGAATCCACTGACAACAACTACTGAGGGCTACGTCCCAGCTAGTCCCAAACCTGGGGTTTGCGTCCCAGAAGAAGAATCGCTCTACCAGAGTAAATTCGCCAAAACAAGTTTCAAATGCGTAAAAGATATCCATCAATTAGGTTTCCATCTCCTTATATCCCCTTTCCTTTGCAATTCGAAACCTAAAAGAGAATTAAGAGTGCACTTTATAATTAAATGATATTTCTCAATTATGGCGTCCAAACTATAGAGAAAATGTTACTTTATTATAATTAAATAGCTCCAAGCACCAAAACGACTCTGGAAGGTGAAAATCATGTATCAAATCTTGAGACCTTTCCAAAAAGCTATAACACATAGGCATATCAAGCACAATAAAGCCACAAAACCCATTATTACTCCAAAATGGCTATATACATAGCCTTATTTACAAAATTAAAATGCTAACTTAGGAAAATATTAAAATATATCCCAAATAGCCACATAACACGCAAAATCCTAAAACTGAATATGTCACCTACCTGTGACTGATGTCGGACAACCTGGGACAACTGGTAGTCTCATCCCTAAAATCTAGAGATGCTCCTAGAAACTAGGAAACACACCCAAATCTCCTGAAACTGAAACCAAGGGATGACCTTATAGAACCTCAAATCTGGAAGCTGACACCACCTCCTAAAAAGTAAGAATATCCCCTAAAATCTAGGAACTACTCCAAACTGCCTGTAAAGCCAATTTCTGGTCACTATATGTACTGAATGAGTCCCTATCCATCTCTGCTAGCCTACGAGACTCCAATGATAGGCCAAATCCTCCATCTCTGATGTCCACTCTAGAAAGGGGACATGACAATCCTCCCTTTCTGGAGATTGCTTGTCCACAAGCAATACAACACTATATCACCCCCTGAAGTGCAAGTGCCATCACAAAACCACTGCATGGATCTTGCATCAAAGCATAGTTCACATTGTACATGATAGAGGTGAAGTAGATCATGTCATCATTGTTGAGTATCCAACCCTGACTTCCCTCGTGACCAGGAGTCCACACAACTAGCCATTTTGATCCTCTGCCATAACTCAGATCAGTAACCAACCCAAAATCAAACCTGTACCCGTCCATGAAAGTCACCCCATAATATGTCTCTACCCAAAAAATAAAACTCTCTGACCACTCATATGGCTGTAACACTGTAATAGGAAATGCAGACTCTGGATATGCTAAGTGGTCCTGGCCAATGCAACCATTAACCTAGCTAGGGTCAAGGCATATGTAGTCTCCAATCAGAAGGGGTATAGCTACCTGACTGAAAGAGAGATGTGATACCATCAAAGATGACTCAAGTATACCCTCGACCCCTATCATAGAGACCTCTAGAGTGGTTGATCCACACATGCGAATCATCCAAACACTATGAGAATGGAACCCATCTTGCCACACAATCAACCTAGATCCCAAGGAAAATTGTAAGCCATGCCCCTGGGACAAAGTGAAGGCTCTTGTAGCATCCTCTAAAAAACAAATGGGATGACTTTGTAAAGAGACCCATAACAACCACTCACCCACACTCTCATACTGAATCTGTCTCTGCTCGGATCCCAAGAGAAATAGATCTCAGGACCATCAAAAACTGAGATGTATGGGTGAATCAAATCACATACACCCTGAACTCCCCTTGGATGCCCAACTGACCTATACGGAGTGTGTAGACCATTTGTATAATAGTGATGAAAACCCCTGAACAAAGTTGTACCAGGACCCAGATATCCACAGACTATATAATCTCTGCAATCACCATAACTCTGCAAGTCACCTGCTACTGACTTGCAGCCAAAACAACCATCAACTGCTGATGGAGAGAACCCATCCCATAATGGATGATAAGGAATAGGAGCCAACCCATGTCCATGTGTCATCAACTCATCAACATGTGGGTCAAAGGAAAAATAATGAGCACTCCTCACTATGTAATGATGATAAACTACTCTGATCTCTATCAAAGGCTCATCATCCACCAGTCATGAACCCAAAGATGGCTCCAATCTTGAACTCTACACAACTAGTTGGACAGGGTCTTGGGTGACCCTCTCTACAAACCTGACCTTGAAATCTCTATGAGGAAGCATTGTAGTCAAGGTACCTACAATCTCTCTCACCAAACATCGAATTGTACCAGTACCCCGAATGAGAACACCCTCAGAAGCTCGGTAAGATCCCTCCTAAAATTTTGAACTCTCAAGAAGGTGATCTAGGAATGACTCTGTGCAGTATAATTTATAGGTGGTAGCATCCATTTTCTCCCCTCTGACCCATAACTGGTCATCATGCAGCTATGATGTAGCCAATTGCCTATCATCACCAACAATGTGATCACTAACAACCAACTCAGGTGATACCATGTCTCCCTATTGAGAAATCAAAGGAGAAGTGTCATAAACTAAAACACTGATCACTAATGGATCCACTACACTACCCACAACATCTTGTACTATATCATCTGACGCAATCCTACCAACTGGAGTATCCATCCCAGCCAAAATATCCACCCCAATGTCAGGCACACTACGACCCTCTACTGAAGTGCCTAACTCAATTGCACATGTATCCAATGGAAGTGAAACTATACCTCCAACACTAGAATGAAGGGTGGATGTATCCCTAATTGCATCACATCCAACAACCCTAACTATGGATGTTGCCAAATCACTAGACACCACAATATGTAACTGCACTAAATCTAGTGCCGGTGTAAACTGAAGCTACACCGATTCCACAGTCACCTCTGCTAACTAAACCTGTGACTCCTAGAGAGCCAACTAAGTGCTCTCTAAAACCTTAGAAGTTATTGTGAGTTCCCGAGTAATCTCACTCACCTCATCCTCTCTATCCAAGAGTGCCACATATGGTGTACTTCCCCACTCTACTAAGTGATCTCGGTCGGCTACCAACCGAAAATAATCCTATCTCAAAATTCTGACAGCCTCCTGTAAGGCATCCATCTCTATCATGGATAGGTAACAACTACCATGCTCATCATCCATAGTAGCACCCCATCCATGAACAGCTAGCAACTACCGAGAAGCATCAAAATGCTCGAATATGGTAAAAATATCATACTCGCTGACTCTCAATTGACTAGACACATGATGACTATGAATTATAGGCCTCCTATGCATCACCCTTGGCACACTGTTTGTACTATGAATAGAAGTGGTACCCAACATACTCCTCTCATAAACACTATCCCCCAGTGTGTTGTCATTTGAGCTCTATGAACTAACAACTGAACTCACATCCTCAAATGGACTACTAGCAGCTGACACATCTCCATCAAATTCCTCTGTACCTGAGGAAGCTACTTTGGAATCTACCTCCACAACACTCTTAGTTGCCTCATCCTCTGTAACCTCTAAATAACCCATATCTTGGGACCGATCTACGCTCTCTAGCAACTCAGAGTCCTCTCCCAAGGTTTTATATAGACATGACTCACCACTGATGGAGTCATCCTCATGGGCCACATAGGAAGTACCGGTAGTAAACCAAGATGCTAATAAGGGCTCTACCTCCTCTGATGACCCAAACTAAACTTCATCTAACTCCCTACTAACAAATGAATTTGAGTCATGCTGGCATGATTTCGTGTCTACTATCTCAACCTCAACACTGGTATCACCACATGTGAACTCCATGCTCAAATCCTCAACACAAGAGAATACTGGCATCTTCTGCACTAACCCCACTTCGGGACTGCTACTATCCAAATCTGTACTATCTAACTCCATCTCCTCAAGGCAGTCCTCAAAAGTGGTATCCTCCTCCTCTAGCAATCCAGAGTCCACCGTAATAGCCTCCAACCTTACAACACTCCCACTATCATCAACTCCCTCAACATCGACCATAGGACTATCCTCCAGAAAAACTGAACTAGAGCCACTAGTTTTCTCTATAATGCAATCTGGTATAGTATGAACATTAACTGTAGGCGTCAACTCTTGTTGTATCACCGGACCATCAACTGAGTGTTGAGTCTCCATGCATCTATTGATCGGTGTAGCTGTCATGTGCTCGTCCACTGAGATAGGTAATGACCCTACAATAAATGTGCGGGGTAACTCAACTAGAGGGGCACTGATCTCTGAAACTAAAGTGTTAGGCCCACATGCAACTTCAAAATCATCCCGCAGGTCTCTCCTGATCTCCCTCACCGTGTCAACCTATCTCATATCATGTGTCCTATGAGAAGAAGATCAGCCCAAGAGTAAAACCATTTATATAGTCACCTTGTCAATGGTAGTTGGATCTGACAACTATTCATTAAGCATGTTCTGAATATCCTTACTAAGATCCAACTGTCTACCCAAGGCATCAGTTTGCCTTTTAAATCCAGACAAACTATCTGATGGTTTCTTCTGTCTACTGCTATACGGTTTCACCTATATACTGCTATAAGTTCCCCTGTACCTATCCATTCAATTTCAATAGAGTGTTGATCACTCACTCATTTTTTTTTACAAATTCCCACAGGCTAGCAAGAAAAAGGCTCTGATACCACTGAAAGATCCCTGATAGATTCTCTTACTAATCAGGCAAATTTCTAATTTATATATTTATGTAAAAACCCTTATGCAAATTCGATGGATCTTTACAAATAGCAATGGTGCCAACTGGTGGATAGATGGAGGCCACAAACCAAGAATAATAGCTATGGCTATATACAAGCATTTACCACAGCTAGCATATAGTGTCCAAGCTGCAAATGGCGACCCTATGCTACAATAATCACATCCCAGTTGGACGAATCTAGCCTCTCTGTTGAAAACCTCTATATGCACTCTAAATACTCAACACGGAATGGCACCCCTGTCTCTGACAAACAATGCACAAAGCCTGTTGAATCCATTGACAACAACTATTGAGGGCTACGTCCCAGCCAGTCCCAAACCTAGGGTTTGTGTCCCAAAAGAAGAATCACTCTACCAGAGCAAATTCGCCAAAACAAGTTTCAAATGTGTAAAAGATATCCATCAATTAGGTTTCCATCTCCTTATATCTCCTTTCCTTTGCAATTCGAAACCTAAAAGAGAATTAAGAGTGCACTTTATAATTAAATGATATTTCTCAATTATGTCGTCCAAACTATAGAGAAAATGTCACTTTATTATAATTAAATAGCTCTAAGCACCAAAAAGACTCTGGAAGGTGAAAATCATGTAGCAAATTTTGAGGATCAGAATGGCTACCTGACCAAAAGAGAGATGTGATACCATCAAAGATGAATCAAGCATACCCTCGACCTCTATCATAGAGACCTCTAGAGTGGTTGATCCACACATGTGAATCATCCGAACACTATGAGAATGGAACCCATCCTACCACACAATCCACTTGGATCCCAAGGAAAACTGTAAGCCATGCCCCTGGCACAAAGTGCAAGCTCCTGTAGCATCCTCTGAAAAACAAATGGGATGACTCTGTAAAGAGACCCATAAAAACCACTCACCCACACTCCCGTACTGAATCTGTCTCTACTCAGATCGAAAGAGAAATAGATCTCAGGACCATCAAAAACTGAGATGTATGGTTGACACAGATCACATACACCCTGAACTCCCCATGCACACCCAACTGACCTATACTGAGTGTGTAGACCATCTGCATAATAGTGATAAATACCCTTGAACAAAGTTGTACCACGACCCAGATATCCACACCCTATATAATCTATGTAGTCACCATAACTCTACAAGTCACCTGCTACTGACTTGCAGCCAAAACTCCCATCAACTGCTGATAGCAAGAATCCATCCCATAACAGATGATAAGGACTAGGAGCCAACCCACATCTATCTACCATCAACTCATCAAGATGTGGGTCAAAGGAAAAATAATGATCACTCTTCACTGTGTAACGATGATAAACTGCTCTAATCTCTGTGAGAGGCTCATCATCCACAGTCACGAACCCAAATATGGCTCCAATCTCGAACTCTGCACAACTAGTTGGACAGGGTCCTGGGTGACCCTCTTAGAAAACCCAACCTCGAAATTTCTGTGAGGGAGCATCGTAGTCAAGGTACCTACAATATCTCTCACCAAATGTTGAATCGTACTAGTAACCCGAATGAGAACACCCTCAGAAGCTCGGTAAGATCCCTCCTGAAATTCTAAACTCTCAAGAAGGTGATCTAGGAATGACTCTATGCAATAGAATTTATAGGTGGTAGCATTCATTTTCTCCCCTCAGACCCATAACTGGTCATCATGTAACTATGACGTAGCCAACTGCCTATCATCACCAGCTATGCATTCACTAACAACCAACTCAGGTGATACCATGTCTCCCTGCTGAGAAATCAAAGGAGTAGTGTCATGAACTGAAACACTGATCACTGAAGGATCCACTACACTACCCACAACATCTTGTACTATGTCACCTGATGCAATGCTACCAACTCGGGTATCCATCCCAACCAGAATATCCACCCCAATGTCAGGCACACTACAACCCTCTATTGAAGTGCCTAACTCAAATGCACATGTATCCGATGGAAGTGAACCTATACCTCCAACACTAGAATCAAGGGTGGATGTATCCCTAACTCCATCACATCCAACAACCCCAACTGTGGACATCGCCAAATCACTAGACGCCACAATATGTAACTGCACTGGATCTGGTGCTGGTGTAGACTAAAGGTGCACCAATTCCATAGTCACCTCTACTAACTGAACCTTGTGACTCCTAGAGAGCCAACTAAGTGCTCTCTAATACCTTATAAGTCTTCGTGAGTTCCCAAGTAAACTCACTCACCTCATCCTCTCTATCCAAGAGTGTCTCATATATTGTACTCCCCACTCTACTAAGTGATCTCGGTCAGCTACCAACCGAAAATAATCCTGCCTCAAAATTTTGACAGCCTCTCATAAGGCATGCATCTCTATCAGGGATAGGTAACAACTACCATGATCATCATCCATAGGAGCACCCCATCCATGAACAGCTAGCAGCTGCCGAGCAGCATCAAAATGCTTGAATGCGGTAACAATATCATACTCGTTGACTCTCAACTGACTAGACACATGATGACTATGAATTATAGGCCTCCTATGCATCACCTCTGGCACACTATCTGTATTGTGAATAGAAGTGGTACCCAACATACTCCTTTTAGAAACACTATCCCCCAGTGTGTTGTCATTTGAGCTCTATGAACTAACAACTAAACTCACATCCTCAAATGGACTACCAGCAGCTGACACATCTCCATCAAATTCCTTTGTACCTGAGGAAGCTACTACATAATATACCTCCTCAACAGTCTCATCTGCCTCGTCCTCTGTAACCTCTAAATAATCTAGAGCTTGGGACCGATCTGCACTCTCCAGAAACTCAGAGTCCTCTCCCAAGGTTTGATACAAACGTGACTCACCACTGATGGAGTCATTCTCATGGGTGACATAGGAAGTACCGGTAGCAAACCAAGATGTTAACAAGGGCTCTACCTCCTCTGATGACCTGAACTGAACTTCATCTGATTCCCTAATAACAAATGAATCTGAGTCATGCTAGCAGGAGTCTGTGTCTACTATCTCAACCTCAACACTGGTATCACCACATGCGAACTCCATGCTCAAATCCTCAACACAAGAGAATACTGGCATCTCCTGCACTAACCCCATCTAGGGACTGTTTCTATCCAGATCTGTACTATTTGACTCCATCTCCTCAAGGTAGTACTCAAAAGTGGTATCCTCCTCCTCTGGCGATCCAGAGTCCACCGTCATATCCTCCAACCCTACAACACTCCCACTATCAGCAACTCCCTCAACATCGACCATAGGACTATCCTCCCAGCAAACTGAACTGGATTCAATGGTTGTCTCTATAATACAATCTGGTATAGTACGAACATCAACTGCAGGTGTCAACTCCTTATGTATCACCAGACCATCAACTGAGTGTTGAGTCTCCATGTATCTGTCGCCTGGTGTAACTGTCATGTGCTCATCCACTGAGATAGGTAATGACCCTACAATAAAAGTGTGGGGTAACTCAACTAGAGGGGCACTGATCTCTGGAACTAAAGTGCTAGGCCCACGTGCAGCTTGGAAATCATCCCACAGGTCTCTCCCCCGTAGGTCTCTCCTGACCTCCATCACTGTGTCAACCTATCTCATATCCTGTGTCCTACAAGAAGAAGATCTGCCGAAGAGTTAAACCATGTATCTAGCCGCCTTGTCAATGGTAGCTAGATCTGACAACTGCTCACTAAGCTTGTTCTGAATATCTTGACTACGATCCAACTGTCTACCCAAGGCATCACTTCACCTTTTAAATTCAGACAAACTATCTGATGGTTTCTTATGTCTATTGCTATACGGTTTCACCTGTCTACTGCTATAAGTTCCCCTATACCTATCCATTCAATTTCAATAGAGAGCTGATCACTCACTCAATTTTTTTACAAATTCCCACATGCTAGCAAGAAAAATGCTCTAATACCACTGAAAGATCCCTGACGGATTCTCTTACTAATCAGGCATATTTCTAATTTATATATTCATGTAGAAACCCTTATGCAAATTTGATGGAGCTTTACAAACAACAATGGCGCCAACTGGTGGTTAGATGGAGGCCAAAAACCAAGAATACTGGCTACGGCTGGATACAAGCATTTACCACAGCCAACGTATAGTGTACAAGCTGCAAATGGCGTCCCTATGCTGCAATAATCACATCCCAGCTGGACGAATCCAACCTCTCTATTGAAAACCTCTGTATGCACTCTGAATCCTCAACACGGAATGGCACTCCTGTCTCTGACAAAAAATGCACAAAGCCTGTTGAATCCACTAACAACAACTGCTGAGGGCTACGTCCCAGCCAGTCCCAAACCTGGGGTTTGCATCCCAAAAGAAGAATCTCTCTACCAGAGAAAATTTGCCAAAACAAGTTTCAAATGTGTAAAAGATATCCATCAATTAGGTTTCCATCTCCTTATATCCCCTTTCCTTTGCAATTCGAAACCTAAAAGAGAATTAAGAGTGCACTTTATAATTAAATGATATTTCTCAATTATGTCGTCCAAACTATAGAGAAAATGTCACTTTATTATAATTAAATAGCTCCAAGCACCAAAATGACTCTGGAAGGTGAAAATCATGTAGCAAATTCAAGACCTTTCCAATGAGCTATAACACATAGGCATATCAAGCCAGATGAAGCCAAAAAACCCCTTATTACTCCAAAATGGCTATATACATAACCTTATTTAAAAAATTAAAACGCTAACTTAGGAAAATATTAAAATATATCCCAAATAGCCACATAACACCCGAAACACCCCAAAATCCTAAAACTGAATATGTCACCTGCCTGTGACTGATGTCGGACAACCTGGGACAACTCGCAGTCTCATCCCTAAAATCTAGGGATTCTCCTAGAAACTAGGAAACACACCCAAATCTCCTGAAACTAAAACCAAGGGATGACCTTATAGAACCTCAAATCTGGAAGCTGACACTGCCTCCTAAAAATTAGGAATATCCCCTAAAATCTAGGAACTACTCCAAACTGCCTGTAAAGCCAAGTTCTGGTCACTGTATGCACTGAATGAGTCCCTATCCATCTTTGCTAGCCTACGAGACTCCAATGATAGGCCAAATCCTTCGTCTCTAATGTCCACTCTAGAAAGGGGACATGACAGCCACTAAGCTTTGTTGATCGGGAAATGCTTCGCAAGATTAGAAAACTCCAGCTGATCGTTAGACCATGAAGAACACACAAAGCTGACCATGAATCTTTAATATCTCTACAATGAAGTATCAAATTGAGGTGTGAACCCAAAATTAAGTAAAACATGATGTCCAGAACCAACCTTGTGGTTCGCAACAACAAATAATCCAAAACAAAGGAACGCCACAAAAAACACAGAAACTGGAAACATGAACAAAACTAAAAGGAAATATTTATGGGTGATGCAAGATCGCCAATGACCCAAGGATGCTCCTGCATCATAATCCTATATCCCCACTAAAGTGGGGGCTAAATGTAGCATCATAATGTTTCCACTCATAATTTTATACTATTTTTAGCACCCCTTTTGACATATGTAATTAATCATGAGTAAATGTGCTTGTTTGGGGCACAAATCTAAAACTTGATCAAATCCTCTAGTTGTTGGCCATTTGAACAACCAGTTATGATACGAGTATAAAACCCAATGCTAATGTCTCACATAATTGGCCCCAAATTTTAAAGTTCAAATGACAAGCTTAGGTCCTTAATAGATGTGAACTTGTTTTTCGCATAAAATCAAAATATTATTATGAAAAGGTATAAGTTACATAATGTGACTCCCTTTCTCATCTAAAAATCCTTGAACATTATCATGATTAATCTCATCAAATTTTCAAGAGATCCATGATCAAGCATATTGTAATCCTTAGTCTTATTTTAGCTAAGCTATTATTTCTTATGTATTTTTATTATCACGCTTGTACTAACACTTTCAAATATTTATCATCACCTTGTGTGGATCCAAACAAGGGTTTCACAACTAAGGTAATCAATTGTCATTTATGTGATTTGACTTGTCTTTTCTCCTATGAAGCACACAAAACCCTAGGACAAAAAAGTCCCACATTAGAGTCTTACCCACTTTCGCCCCATTTTTTGGTTACTAGTGTTCAACCCCCTTCTATTTTTGTTTCCACTCATGGATCTTGTTTGAATAGTACTTAGACACTAGCACCCAACACTTTAGTCCTACCCAATTGGGTTCATATTTTAGCATGATGTTCCTCTTTGTATCTCAATTCCATATTTGTTTTTTTGTTTATGCACTTTTATTATATATATTCTACATACGATTAAATTTGTTCAATTTAGCCATCTCTACCCTTGTTCATTGTACACACTCAACCAATCCCTATCACATTAAATAAATAGAAGGCGTAGATCCAAGACAGCTTGGCTCTTTCTTAAGGATTGTAGCAAAGCACATTTACACCCCTCTAGTGTTGTATGAACAATGATTGACCTAGGTTAATGCACATGTTAGTCTAGGATATCTTTTCCCATATTGCAGTTTTAACCTTCTTTCCAATTCTTTTTAAAAAGAAATGTCATAAAATGAGTATAGGGAATGTTTTAATTTAATACTTGTACAAGTATGGAACTAAACTAGTTTGTAAGGATGTGATTTTTTTCTATGTGGAACAAACTCATAGATATGGCCTAAGTGTGCAAAACTAACCTATGGAGATAATCTCACTAGTTGAATTGAACAAAAAAACTAGGATATGTCAAATCTTTAGGTATTCTAGTCTTTTAAAGTTTATTTGTATTTGATTAGTTTGTACAAATGAAATTGATATTGTTATACTGTAATGTTTAAATATGGTGTTGTGTTTCTTCACTTGAAGGTTCAAACCCTACTTGGGTGTTATTGTTGATCATCTACATCGGGGATGGAGGCCCCTAATTGTGACCTCATCAATTCATAGCTCTAAGTCAAAGTTGTTTTTTTTTTTTTTCCAAAACAAACTTTGTACCAATGAAACTTTATTTCTATTTGTGGGTGTAGAATGAACTAGAAACTAGGAAATCACCCATAACCATGAAATTGAGAGTTTGAGATGCTTATAGCTCCTATAATGTAGATAATAAGATATAATCATGTCAGAGATTGTTGGGGTTAGAAATATGATGCGTATTTCATTTTTTTCTTATGGTTTTGGATGCTCACTCCCCTTATAGAGTGGTGAGAATCTAATATGAACATATTTTATTTACCCTTTACAAAGATTTGTCTGCAAGAAATAAGCAAGGAGAAAAACATTAGACCCAAAGCCCTAAAACAAGCCAAAAGTATCAACCCTCAAGGAGCTAACAATAGACAAAAAACGAACAACTAAAGAACAAGATAATCATTGTCAAACGACTATCACCAACTACACAATAGAAAACCAATTTTCGCAAACCAAAAGCCAACTAGGCACAAAGAAAAGTAGCTTTTGAAGGGCACCCAGAACCCTATACAAATAGCTAAAGGACAAGAAGACAAAATATAAACAACAACAAGAAAAAAAATAAAGAGATGGACACTATACCACCCTTGGTGCCTTTTGACCTCTACTGGCACCCTTGACTAGAGATTGAGATGCATGATTATACTTAGGAAGATCTGTTTTCCTTTTTTGCTCAACCATCCAAGAAATGTCATCCTTCGAGGTATAGAGAAAGGGGAGGAAAGAGGACAAGTTGTCAAAGGGCTCAGAAGATAGAGAAAGTAGAGTAGTAGCCATAGCCCAATCTTCATGTTTGTTGGCCACAATAAACTCTCAAGGCAAAGTCAAAATCACCCATTGCTCAATAGGACCATCAAAAATCACAAAACTAGAAACAATTTTTGGAACCAGTTCCTCATCCCTAGATTCATCCTCAAAATTATTAAATTCTCCCACAGAAAGATGCTCATGAAGAGCATTTTTCCACCATGTCACGTCACTCTAGCGAGATTTCTAAAAATTTGTAGCCAAGTGACCAATAGAAAAACATCTCTAGTGACAAAAAGGAAGACACTTGTAATCTAGAGTGTGAGACTATGGTTTGACCCCAATTGGGAAAAGTTGGTTAATAAAGTATCCAATATTAAATGTGTGGCCAATAGTTTTGTAATCTCATGGTATTAGTTACATTGCTTTATATGATACCACTTGGTGGTTTTGTGGGAGCTTGTTTCCATAAAATCAACCACAAGAGTAGTTGTTTTAAGATCGAATTACTAGCCATTTTGACTAAGGGGTTGAAGGCATCTCTTGTTTAGCATTTGTGAGGGTTTGAAGCATGGCATAAGATGTGTGGTTAAATGCTTGTTCACATAGTTTTCTTGTAGAGAGCTTGTGTTTTGGAAGTGTTTGTAGAGGACTGTAAAGATGTATTGTAATGTTGCATTGTTGGATAATGTATGGAGTATGGATACTTTTGGAAGCTGGGTTTTTCCAAGATATATTTTGTGTCATCTTTGATGGGTATGTTGTCTATTATTTTATATATGGATTTTGAATACTTGTTTGTACAGGTTTGTTGTTATGTCACTACAAATTTCCTTTCAACAAATCCTATCTCATGATAATAAAACAAAATTTGAATTCTTTTTTTCTGAAAATCCTTATAAACGACCACCCAAATACAAAGAAAAAGTAGCCTCTTTTTCACACAACCGCTTCTCTTGTGTCATTCAACATTAGTGTTTGAGAGGGGGCTAAACGATATAGGGACACAACTATCCTCCATAGAAAATGTACTTCTGAAAATGTGAAAAACACAACGAATTTTTACTAAAATTTCAGCATATGATCTTCATGATCGAACAAAATATTTTAATACATTCTGTATGGAAATTAGCCAACGCCACGATATAGGAGGTGTTCTACCATTACAATTTGATTTGTTTTTTTTTTAACTACAATACAATACACTTTATTGTTGGAAACGATGCATATCATTCAAGGAAAGCGAGAATTATTAGCATGGGAAGTCAGTTGAGAGACTTCCATTGAACTTATACGTAGAGCTTCAAGTAGGATTGCACGCTAGTATATTTGACATCAGGATATAGTTGAGAAGCTTCTTTTTCATCAGCCCCAATCTCAAAATTAGTTGTACAGCCTTCATAGAATATTTCATAGGCATGTGAAATTATAGTCTGTATTTCAAGAGGTTTACCTGCAATTTTGAAAAAAAACAATAAGTAAAAATTCATACAACAATACAAACAGAAAAATAATAAAAACCAAACACACACATATATACAAACCTTCCATAGTCTTCAGCCAATCCTCTCCTGATATTTGAGTTTTCTCCAAAGGATGACCTATAATTTTTTCCCATATTTCTACAACCTCCCCCTGTGACAGAATATTTGCAGGTGGTCTAATATGGACTTTTCTGTTCTCAGTCCGAGGGTCATCTATTGCTCTGATTGTAAAGGTTGCAATGTCATCCTCGTCCACCCATATTACTGCAGTTTGTGATTTTCCAAATATCAGCTGCCTTACATAATCTAATATGATGACCTAAACAATAATGGGCTATAATATAATTTAGGAATGTTATAGCTTTCACAAATACCTTTTGTTTTTCCATCTCCATATAAGGTCACTCTTTCTGTTGAAGGAAAAAATCCTTGTCCAAACTGTCCCATGCCTCCTAAAAAGATCCCTGCAAAGCAGTTGGCCAAGATGTAGGTGTAGGGAACTTTGGCCGCCTCTATAGCACGCCTTACCTTTCTCTTATCAATCATAACTGGATTTTCTGGCTCTATAGAATTCACCAATCTATCTGGATCCACACCAAATTCTGAAGGGAAGAAACGCTGCACCCAAAATTCACTAGTATTAATCTTACTAGATTGTAATGTGCAGGCAACATTAATTATTATGTATATATATAGATTGATATTGCATGTATAATGTGGAGAACTAAATTAGTTGAAGTTGAGAAAATAATGTTTGATAAACAATCTAACGTTAGTTGTCCATCCTGCAAACAACCCACAATGTTATCACCATCGAATGGCAAAATCCCATGGTCGCTGTCAGGATAGTTTTCTTGTTTCATTTAGAACTTGTATTCTTGAAAGGGAGGTCACAAGTTCAAACCCCACTGGGGGTAGGGTATGTACGCCTCGTTTGTAGCATAATGGATGCCTCCCGCAAGGAGTACCGGGTAGTCCTATATTGCTGTCACCATATGTAGACCCAAAATCATATGGCTGATATAATGGACTATAAAAGGACCTTTCCTTTCCTTTCCTTTTTTAGCTTTCTTTTTATTAGCATGACTATGAATGCGCATTTCAACTCATTCTCCAGAGCCTTTCTCCAAAAATTCTTTCAGTAATTAGTTGTCACTGGAGTAGTGGTAAAAGTACTGTAGACAATGATGATGGAAGTTTCTTAACATGATGATGGAGGGTTCATTGGTAAGATGAAGTGCTCAAAGAGAATGAAATTGAAAGGACGTGTCAAGATGGAATATGTAACAAAACATTAGCTGGATGTTATAATGATCATGTTGAAACATTAAGTTGGAATCTGGAAGAGATGCATAATATATCAGATGGTGTGGTGTCAGAGTGACAACCTAAGATTTAGAGTCCAGAACAGATTTACATATCAGTCAGGAAGGAGTCAAAACTTCAGCATAAATCTGCCCTCAGTTACATACGACATCTAGCAAATATTATCAATAGAAAACAGGTCCATATGAAAAGATTGAATTGGGCATTACTAGTAACAATAGAAGACAATTGAAGCCTTCATATGATATCTAATAAACATTGTCAAGAGAAACAGGACCTATAGCAATAAACCCAATTGGGCGTTGTGAATATCAATGCTAGCTACGCAGTAGCCTGTGGTTTGAACTTTGGAGATAGGAAATGTGCTGAAGGTAAAATTTCAACTTGGAAGAAATGCCCATTGGGATAAAAGCTAAATTACTCATAAATCATTATGTAGAG
>MU223248.1:962044-984722 GCA_018584345.1 Thuja plicata
CGCAGTAGCCTGTGGTTTGAACTTTGGAGATAGGAAATGTGCTGAAGGTAAAATTTCAACTTGGAAGAAATGCCCATTGGGATAAAAGCTAAATTACTCATAAATCATTATGTAGAGGTGACATCATTCAGCTTTAACCATTGCCAGGGGTGGGCTGATTCGTCCTGCTATTGGGTATAATCTCTAGGTGTTTGGGATAGATTGTGTGCTGTCTGTGCCGGAAATTTTTCCAGCGGATGAGTTGTAATTTGTTCTTCATAAGCCTAAGCCTAAACCTAACCTAGGGTTTGAGGAAAACTTGCCCTAGAGCTTTGATCCTTAATCCTCGTCAGCTCAAAAATTTCATTAGATAAAGACACTGGATGCTCTGCATCCTTGATACATATGTAACAAATATGATTCAACCTCCAGCAAATATGAAACGGTGAAACTATCCTTATTGAGCATAATCGAGACAACTAGGGAGAATTTGGCTGTCAAAGACAAGCCTATGCCCTACAGACAAAATTAATTTTATTTTTTAAAAACACCCATAATCTGGACTGGTGGACTACTAGAAATCAATCAATTTTTTTTTTTAAATGCTTTAAGTATTATATATATATATATAAAGTGATTATCTGTTTTGAAATCTTTTGTTATCATATGTAGACCCAAAAACATATGACTTGTATAATAGACTATAAAAGAACCTTTCCTTTCCTTTTGTCTTTCTAATTAAAATTTTAGCTATATTTTTTTTTAGACTAAATGCCTAAATATAGTCATAAGACCATCAAATTTAGACCCTGATCAACCCAAAATTCTCTTGGAAAGAAAAAAGCAAAAAATACACTAAAAGTTCATCTGGCAATTCTCAGGAAACAAATGAGACCATTTTACCCAAGCACAAATTATTTTGAGGGAACCTCATAACAGAAATCCTAAAGCATACAAAATTGATCTAAAGAATTTCCTAATTCATCTTAAGAACTCTTTGTCTGCAATTTGTGCATGCATCCCAAATGGTAATGTGACTTAAGATCTTCTATTTATTTTACAAGTTGATTAGTCCTGCACACAGTCCTGCACACTGGGTTTTATATACTAAATGGTGTTGATGAACTAGGAATCTTCCTTCTTTTGAAGTAGATGATAAACCAGAGAAATAAAATACAGGAAACTAACATATTGTATCAGTACGTATGAAGAAATTACAAACAGCTACACAAACAAGAAGTACCTTGATATTGCCTGCTTCTTTAATGGCCTCCAACAGTTTCAGCTGTTGAAGTATGTCATTTCTAACAATAGTTCCTGCCAGAGCTGATATGACAATATCCACTTGCTTGAGAGCAGCCACCAAGCTCTCATGGTCATCCAATGACCCCTGCCAAATACTCCCCATTATTTAGTACTAATCAGTGCATAATTTAGGATTTCAGCTGTGAAAAGTTAACAAATAGATGAAAGGGCATACTTGGAGAAGGTGAGCCCCAGCTTTCTTGAAAGAAATGAGGAGATCCACTTTAGCAAGATCGTGAACTGCTTGAGAACGGAAGAGCACATAAGTGGGATGACTGCAAGCCAAGCTTGCCCTTACAAATCTTTGGCCTAGCCGTCCTGTACCTCCTATTATCAAAACTCTGCTTTTGGAATTCTCTGTTTCTGCCATCTTTGGATCTTCCTCTAAACTGAAACAGCTCAATCCAGTGCCTACTAATGATGGTCTTTTATTTCTTCGTGAAGGAATCTTTTGGGGTAGCTGGGTGGGCGGCGTTTTACATCATCGTCCAGAAAAACAACTTTCTAAGGTCTTATGACACTGCCCACCAAAACGAAAATGTTGAAAACAATGTAATACAGTTACAATTTAGTCAAAGATAATATACCACTATTGATCCATTCATTTAATAATAAGACAGACAACATTTTGATTGTTCTCTCAAAATAGCTATATTATTCAAGTACTTAAGTTCATGGCAAAATTATATTTCCAATGTTTTATACCATATAAACAATTTTAAATGTAAGATAGGAGAGAAGGGCTGCTAATTTGTTCATGAATTAATTATATTACATTTTAAATCTCTCCTATTTGGACTTCTTTGTCTCTTAATGTTATCTCTTTCAATAGATTGGTATGCAAGAGTGTAGTTCTTTCACATTATTCTTTTCCCCAAATTGATCAATAGTATCTATCTTATTATTAGTTGTAGTGTTAGTGATCCTCAAAGGAGTAAGAAAGACAACAAACATGTGTGATAAATCATCATTCAATTGTTAGTGTTCTAAAATAATTTTAAAAAAATGAATATTGTCACACACTTCAAAACTAAAGCACATTCACATAAATTAAAAATCAATTTACACACACATATTGGAAATGATATTATTGTTCTAATAAATTTAGAAATGAAATAATATAATGTAAGCATACTTAGTTCTCAATCCCATGAAAAAATGTCTTTCGTGGAATTCAAATATTGATTCATCACTATGTTGGGAAAAATAGTCATATCATATGATGATCTCAAAATTTATTTATTTTTACTCTCAAGTTCAAGGTCACACCTATAGATTAGATAACTACATGCACATACATAAACTCAGTGCCTCTAGAACATTATAAACCGATCCAAACATTTTGTGCCAAAATAAATTGGTAAAATCCTAATCATTAAGGATTCACCTTAGTCTAATACACCTATGACTATGAAAATGGTGTTTAGAAAAACTATTTGAAAGCTTAATAGAGAAGGATTTATTTTTCTTTGTTTAAACCCTTAGCAAGGAAATCCAATACCAATAAGAATTTGAAGATACTACGGAACCATGTAATATTTTCTTAAGATGGTGATCTCAATGTTGATTTAATAAGAATCTACTAGATATGCCCTAGATTTGTTTTCATTCCTCAATGTTCTATTGGATCTCCTTTTGATCAATTCTAACTAGCTTATTGGTGATTTAATGAATTAAGGCTAATTATTAAATAGATCATAGTAAAATTGAAATACTTCTTGCTTTTGTGGACTCGTAATGACTATTGGGATTGTGCAACATGGGCTAATTTTTTTTTAAAAATATACTAGATCCACATGTGTAATAATGACATGGGTCTTACATGGTGATCTAATTATGGTGGTGAATGTGAAATTTAACATGAGTTTGGACTTGAGATTTGTGAAAATGAAATAAAGATAGGATAAGTTTTTACCAACTTCTACTCAAAAGTATGACATTATGGAAACTAGTAGAATGTATGTCAAAGTAAAAGCAAGTATTCAACATACAAATTAAATATTTTAGTAGCCCAAGAATATGATATGAACATTGAATGTGTGTCCTATCATCATTATTAATGCTCCATCTCATGAACCGACATACACACAAAATAAGTTATAATGGGCGGTAGTGAACGAATGAGCATAATCATAACTATTTGAAGGGAACTTGAATATGTTAAAACTTAGTTATATAGTAAGGAACAATATTGATAACATGATTTTATATAGCCTCTAAATATTACAAATCAAGGTTGATTTTTTACATTTTTATATTATTTTTATATATTTGTTATTTTGGTAAATGTTATAATAAAAATTTAAAAAGTATTTTTATAAGATAAAATAAATAAATATAGAAAATACTTTGTATAGAATTAATTAAAAATAAACTAAATTTGCATATATGATTTTTAATGAGGTAATTATTCAAGAAAATAAATATTAATATAATAAATTAATAATCAATATATATCAAAAAAAAATATTATTAGTACATAAGAGTTATACAATATTGATTTAAATTATTCATATTATGTTTCTATAATATTTAGAGCAAATTGACATCATCAAAAATATTAATAATATTGTTATTTTAAATTATAATTATAATAAAGTAAGGAATTGTAGTGGTGTGTATAGTTAACATAAATTTCTTAAATTAAAATGAATGGTCATTTACATATCAAATATGTGTTACATCATAGTTTATGTATATTTTTGTATACAAAGCTAGTAAATTGACATATATATATATTAAACACGTGTATTCAAAATAATTGAAAAATATCAATCTGAAATCACATATTGTCTTTTAACACAAATCTAAGATAGATAATGTAAATAATTTTTCTTAACAATTTTTAAATAATATCTAAAAATATATAATTATATATAATTTATTTAATAAATAATATATTATTATTTAAAATAACTTTTTTGCTTGATCACTTCTTATAATATTTTTTAAAAAATACCTCTACTATTAAAGAATCCCTTAATTTTCAATATTCTCACAACTATTAAGGTTCACCCATTAATTAATTTTTAAAACATAATATTTAACAAATTAAACTAGAGTACGAATTTTAATTAAAAAACCAGTCCTTATCAAACTTGATCCATAAAAACAGTTCTAATGGTTCTAATAAAACTTGATCCATAAAAACCAGTATTATAGGTTCTAATGGTTCTAATAAAATAATTTGCGCCTAGTAAGCTCGCCCAACCACTCCACTAAAACGTGTTTTTTTTTTTTTAATAATGAAACTAGGAAGGAAAACTCTACATTTATTTTCTAGAGACAAGTGATTGTAGTCAAACAAAAGTATCTAATTTCGAAGTTTGGTGCAAAGAAAGACAAAAGCAGTAGGTATAGACTCTTTTAAAATATCAATTTTCATATTCGGTGAATGGGTCTTTGACTTAATAGGTTTGAATATAACATACATAAATATAAATAAAGTTTATTAAAATATTTATTGTTCATATTGATATCATTCTATTTACAAGTATAGAGTTAGAATCACAAGTATCGGGTTTGACTTAATAGGTTTGAATATAACATACATAAATATAAATAAAGTTTATTAAAATATTTATTTTCATATATTTATTGTTCATATTGATATCATTCTATTTACAAGTATAGAGTTAGAATCACAAGTATCGGGTTAGAATCCAGATTTGGCCTTCAAAAATCTAAAATTAAAATTTCAATTTAGGTCCATTCTTATTCATTCCTTTTTCATATAATAATATAAGTTTATGCATTTATTTTTATATTCTTGTATTTGAATACATTTAATTGCATTCATTTATAATAAACTCAATTAAGTATTTATTCAATATTCTTTAATACACAAAAAAAAAAAAAAAATTCATTTGTATTATAGGATATAAGACTTAAGTTTGGTGTATTAATGAACTTAGATCTACATATTCATCCTAGAACTATTTGCACAACTGAAATTTATTGTTTTCAATAATCTTACATAGATTTTTTAAAGAGGATTTGACCCAAGAGAACATGTCCCTTATTGAATATTGATAGTCTTCCTAGTAGAGCAAAGAGCATAGTAGACATTGGCTAACGAGGCAAGCCAAAGAGCAAAGGAGCACATTGAGAAAGTGTATTTGTGAAGTAGATGATGAATGTGCAAGCATAATAGTTGCCCAAAGATGTAAACTTGATTACCAACAATACAAAATGATTGTTTTGGATCTAAGGTAGAATGTTAACAAAGACCTATCATGTTTAACCCCAAGACACTCTAAAATTAGTACTACAATAGATTTATACACTATTCATATATCTAGAACTATGTTTCATTATCAAATGCATATACTCCTAGCTTAGCATTTGGTTGTTAGATTATCTAGTTCTAGCTCTAAATTGATTTATTCCTATATGGATACATCTTATATGATTGTCTTAAATTAAGGTCGGGAAAACTTCACTATTCTTTGCATATTTAGTGAACTCTCTTGATCTTCAACTACTCAATATTTGACCAATGTACCTTAAACTGATTTCAGGGTTTTTTAAATTTAATATTATTCTAATTTTATCATTTATTTTAAGATTTATTAGAGTTCATATATATTCATGCTTATTGTATGCTATCTAGGGCTTGTGTATACATTATGTCATATTGTCTAGTAGGACTCATATTTGGCCTTATTCCTTGGCTAATGTTCATGATTACATTTCAAATTTTAATCAATTTTTATATTTCTTTACACAAAATCCCCCTAACCTTAATATTGTCATAACATATTATAATAAGGATAATGATGTGATTTCAATTGAGGGTTTATTCCATTGTGTCTTATCTTTTCCTTTCTTCATGCAATTCATTAGTGCCCATTTGTGCCTATTGTACTGTGTATGGGGAAATCTTCAATCTGTTAGGATCAAGCTCAAACATGCAAACATTAGTGGGTTAGCACATATAAAGATCAAAATATGAATTAAGCATGAAACAACAAGATGTTGATTAACAGATGGAGATGATGAAGACCGAGTGATAATGAGTATACATGTTTGTAGAAATGGTTAGATCAATTATTATTTTGTCATTGATGTCAAGCAATTGATTTACTAATTTTTATTGAGTTACCATATCATATGAAGGAGAAGTTAAATGGGTGACAAATACAGATCAGACAATGATGAAGTGATGTTGATATAGTTGGTTGCTACTATATATTTGATGTTATCAAGTCGATACGCTTGATTGATTAATTCAGAAATTGAAAAGAATTAAGTTATGGCTGAAAAGAGTTACTCTATCGAGCTAGACCGAGTTAGTTGGTATAGAGTTGTGTTGATTGGTTTTAGTTACCTAGAACTGAGCACCGAGCAGTGAATGAAGTTAGTTACCGAGTTGTAAAGAAAATTACCGAGTACAAGATATTGATTGTAAATGATAATAAGATCAAATTTAATACAAAGCTATGATGATCTAGATGGAGATAAGAATTAAAGGAAGTTTGTTGGAAGATCTACGAGCGAGAAAATTCAATGAGAAGATCTAAGGTGAAGATCAAGCGGTTAAACCTGATTATGTGAGTTCTGAGAAAAGTTCAAGTTACGAGGTAAAAGTTAAACGGTTTATCGAGTTAAGATTCATGAAGAAGATGATCGAATGACTGAGCGCAAATGATGGAAAACCTAAGCAAGGAGATTAAGAGGCAAAAGTATGTATATATAAAGGATGAGAAATTAACAGAGATTATGATGCTAGCGAATTGAATTAAGACGCTGAAGAATAGAGTTACCGAGCATAATAGAGAAGAAGAAAGAGAAGAATCTACAGTCTGAAATAGAGACAAATGGAGAATGTGATGCCAGTATTCATGTGAGCATAAAGGATCTCACACAAGAAAAAGGTAGTTATATTTACATATCAAAGTTTTATTATTGCTTATTATCATTTGTAACAAAGAAAATCTCTTAACCGAGTGGATTTAACAATCCTATTTGTAAATATTAGACGTAGGTGACATTCCAAAAGAGTGTTTAAAGTCCTCTAGCAAGTTCACTCCTAAGAGGGTGAAGATCTTAACCGATCTGAGGGAAATCCCTTAACAGGGTCACATTTAGCAAATGTGTTTGTAATCTTTAACGAGATAAGTTCTTAACCGAGCATACTTTAGAAAGGTACATTTTTATTGTGGGTCACAATTCCCACAGAGATTTTTCCCAAAGTGGATTTCCTTGTTAAATCTGGTGTCAACTGAGTTAAATCTATGTTTACTGAGTTTGAATGATTGATTTTCATATTATGATATGTATGGTTGTTTAAGTTATTAAGTTATTTGGTGAATCGTTTATTATTGCATTCAATTCTACCGAGTGAATCAGTGAGTTGAGTTTTAAGTGTTTAAGTTTGATTTGGTCAGATTCACCCCCTCCCTCTCAATGGGACCAACAATTGGTATTAGCACATAGGTTCTCTGAAGTGTTAAGTTTAAAAGGACTTGAATCAAGATCTAAAGATGTATAGAAGGGAAGCACCAAAGTTGAATAGGGAACATTTCCCTACATGGAAAAGTAGATTGAGATTTCATGTGTCTAGTATAGGAGAATATGGACTTCATTTTCTTAATAATGAATATGTTTCACCGACTACTACACCTTTGACAATCAGTGAGAAAAGACAGAAGCAAGAACACACACAATTTATGATTGAGATAGCTTCTACACTTACCGACCAGGAATATGATGAACTTGATGGATGTACTAATTCAAAACAAATGTGGGATAAACTTATTTTGACCTATGGTGGAGATCAGCATGTTCAAAAATCAAAAGCAGAAAGTTAGAGAGGTAGATTTGATTCGATGAGAATGAAAGATGGAGAAAACATAATACAATACAACACTAGACTTAAAGATATTGTAAAATCTATCAGAGGAGCTGGTGGAGCCATAACAAAGGAAGATGTTACAATAAAAATGTTGAGAACCCTGCTACCGATATATGCTATTCGAGTATCTTCTATACAAGAGTTGAGATCCATTCCTCAGATGAATGTTTCTCTTAATGCTACTATTGGTAAGCTAGTTGCATTTGCGTTTAATAATTTTGATAATAGTTTACCTGCTACATATAAGATTGAGTCTGCATTTAAGTCATCTTTGAAGATGGGAATCTCTAAGGACTCTAAACCTCATGATGGATACTTGAGCAGTGCTAGTGAGATATTTTATAGTTGTCAGAGTGGGTTGGAAGAGTTATTTGTTGCTGATGAAGAGAACAAGAGAGAGTTTGAAGCTTTGTTGGCTAGAAGGATACAAAGAGGCAAAGGAAAATACTGAGGTAAGTTACCCTTGAAATGTTTTAACTATAACAAGATTGGTCATTTTGCATCTAACTTCCTTGAGAAAGATAATCAGGAGAAGAAGGATAACAAAGATAAGGACAAAAGGGAAAACAAATTCAGGAGGTTCAAAGGCAACAAAAACAAAGGTAAGAAATATTTTCATATTGCTAATGAAGATCTAAATGATGATGAATCAGATGATAGTGATGGAAAATAAGTTGTTTATGTTTCTATTAAAGAAAATTTTGATGAAGAAAAACCAAGAGCCCTAATATCACAAGTAAGTAAGAATGAAACATGGATTATAGATAGTGGTTGTTCACATCACATGACCGGTGACACGCTTAAGTTTATTTCCTTGGAAAATCATGGAGGATATGTTAGATTTGGTAATGACACTCCATACCCTATGAAATTAAAAGGTTCTATAATTCTACTGAATAACACAAGATATGATGATGTTTATTGGGTTGAAGGATTAAAGTATAATCTATTGAGTGTTGCACAGTTAAATAACATAGGTCACCGACTGGAATTTCAACATGGAAGAGTGAAAGTTTTTGATAAGAAGGAAAAAGTGATTGATACTAGAGAACAATCTAAAGGTAATTTATTTTATCTTGATACTTCTATGAACAGTTGCATGTATGCTAAAGTTGAGGATGTCTGGCTATGGCACAAAAGGATTTGTCATGTTAATTTTGACAACTTGATTAAAGTGAGTAAAAAGAATAGAGTAAGAGGATTACCAAGATTAGAGGAACCTGAGAATACTATGTGCAGAGACTATAAAATGGGTAAGACGACTAGATCTAGTTTTTCAAGAAAAACTTATGTTACATAAGGAATTTTGGATTTAGTTAATACTTATTTATGTGGACCCATGAGAACTCAAAGTTACTATGGAGACAAATATTTTATTCTATTTGTGGATGATTATTCTAGAATGATGTCTGTAATGTTTCTTAAAGAAAAATCTAATGTATTTCAAATGTTTAAGTGGTAGAAGGCCCGAGTTGAGAAAGAAACTAGAAGACACCTGAAATGTCAAAGATCTAATAGAGGAGGTGAGTTTACATCTAATGAGTTTACATTTTTTTGTAATGAAAATGGAATTAAGAGATAGATGTCATCCCCGAGGACACCACATCATAATAGTATTGCTGAGAGAATAAATAGATATATTATTGATTGTGCTAGGACACCGATGATTGAGAAAGGTATTTCACAAAACTTATGGAGAGAAGTAGTCATTACAGTTGTTTACACACTGAACCTGTGTGTGTGATTTTATGCACCTGTTGAGAATGACACAACACTTCAATAAGTCATTATATTAGTGAAATAACATAAAAAGCAAGGGTTTGACATTAATCACTAAAATTGACCTATTGCTTCCTATCTTAGAAGAGTTTGAAGAATGCAATAATGTGCCCCCAGATTATGCATAAATCAGTGACAAAAATAACCTAGAATGGAATGTTAGGATTGGATTATACTAAGAGGGGGATGAATCAGTATAATAGAACTTTAAACTAATTCTTAAACCACTTAAAAATTAACCATACATTTACAGTAAAGTAAAGAACATAAGAAAATTACACAATACTCATAACACCAAGATTTGGTTACGAGGAAACCCTGGCCAAGGGAAAACCCCAGTGGGGATGATACCCACAAGCATTTACTAAAGTATAATGTCCTTGTAAGGAGACCTAGCCCTGTTAGGAGCTGAATATTACATAGTACATTTCCTTGCTAGAGGAATAAAAACCCTATTAAAGGTTCACAACACATTGTTAGGGGCTTTTGAGCTTATAGCTCTTACAATGTAATTTTGTTACAAAAATTTCTCAGTCATGAACAAAAAAAGCATCACAAATGCTTTGATAGTTCCTTTATAACTCTGCCATTCGCATGTTTTCCCTTCCAGATAACTATTACATACACTTTCATTCATACATGATCTTTACCAAAAAGATCTTACATATATATCTCATAACTTTACAAAGTCATCTCTCTATATGATTATTACAAATAATACTAAGTCGGCCTTCAATACAAAATACATTTAATATAATAAACATTACATGCATAGTCGATGCTCTTACATAGTCAAATTATAGACTATCAACAACAAAAATACAACTTCAATTTCCAGAGTCTAAGTCACACTCCCTCAGTCTTCACTGTTGTCCAACTACTTTGTATCACTGTTCTTCTGCGGTCCGTCTGTCTTCAAATCCTTATAACTCATCATAAACTTAACCAAATTCAAATCTATCTTAGGTGGAGGTCATACATACTCCATATTTTCTTCCTCTAAGGTATCTTTCCCTAATTCATCGATCTTTGTCTTCGACATTCAAAATACTTCTGTATCACTCCTACTATACTTAGTCAATTTCTGAATCAG
This sequence comes from Thuja plicata, assembly GCA_018584345.1. Taxonomy (NCBI): domain Eukaryota; kingdom Viridiplantae; phylum Streptophyta; class Pinopsida; order Cupressales; family Cupressaceae; genus Thuja; species Thuja plicata. Next base: position 973,057 of record MU223248.1, read on the forward strand.
CAAAACTTAACTTCAAAGTAATCGATCTTAAACCTATATGTGTTTCCATAAATGAAAACCAAAAATTGGATCACATTTACCAAAATAGATCACTTGCCAACAATATCTCCCTTTGGCATTAATGGCAACACTTAACAAAAAAATATCTAAGTGTTCCAACTAAACAAAACTGTCTCTTCTTCTCCTTATCTCTTCTCCATATTTTTCTCTCTTTCTTTTATATATCTTTTTTTTTATTTTCTCCTTCTCTTTTTTATCATCATTTTTTTTACTTCTCTTCTCCCCCTTTGACAAAAATGACAAAGGTGCATATAAAACAATATGTCTTAGTTCCTTCTTACCAGTTTCAGAACATCCTAAAAAGAGTCTTCCAAAATATTTACTTTTGCGCTCCATGTCTTGAACAAAATCTGACTGATGCGAATCAAACCATTCATTGAAAATGATGTAGTTTCAGCTTCTTTCAACTCTGTGGGAAAGCCTTTGGTCAATTAATTTTCAACCTTCTCCAAATCTAAAGATGAGCCTCAAGTATGGATAGTTTTAGAGTAATAAAGCTCCTCAGCAAATTGAATCTACTTAATACTCTCCCTTTCTCATTATCCAATACACTGAGCTTGGCAAATATCCTTGTAACTTCTCTATCTAGTTCTGTTGTGGATTGTGAAGATGTTTCACAACCATCCATCAATTTTTTTAGAGTTGCTCTCTCCTTGGCGATAATGTCCTCAACATTCTGAATGTGTCTAACCAGATTCATGCAATAGCCAAATAGTTTTCTCCCATGTCCAATGCAGTTCTTTGCATTTTTCAAACAAGTTTTTACAATGCCGAAGTCCCATGAGATGGACTTGTAGACTTCTATCAGTTTCTTCTCTGAATATGTCTCCTCAGCCTTCTCTTCTGTAATCTTTAGCAAATTTTTATAATACCCGTCAAATTCATCAAGTGTAATCTTCAAGTTTTCAATGTTATCTTTATGTTGGAAAACTATAGGTATTGGAAGAAATTTATTCATAGTATCAATAGCTCTTGAGATTACTTTTATCTTCTTATCTCCTTTCTGTTCAGATCTTTCCTTAGCTTTGTTTAATGCGGTGAATGCCAACTTTACCAATTTAACTTCATCCATGCTATCCACATTTATATCATTGCTTGCCAACAATGAAATAGATGGTGAGTTTACTTCTTTCTTTTCAACTCTTTGTTGTTCTATCTTATGATCATCATCTTTTTTCTATTCAACTTCCTCTTTCTGTTATGCTTCATCTGCAACAGAGGTGTCCAAATTTCCTACAAAAGGGTCCTTCTCATCTTTTGAGAGGTCGAGGGTCACTGCCACACCAAAGACATAGAAATATGGTGGAGGATCTGTCACCTTAGGTCTTTCACCCATTCCCAATTGTGTGGGAGATGTTTTTTTGCTTGCTAGAATTAGAGTTCATTAGAATCTTCTCTAATGCCTTCTGAGTTTGCTCAGTCACTTCATCATACCTCCTTCCCATTATCTTCAATAGTCTAACCTTTGTTCTCAACAGAGGTTTCAATTCTTTGAATATTCTATCTCTCTCTTGTACTGATAACACAGGCATCATGTTATCAATTTCCTTATTTCTGATCTGATCATCCTCAATTTGTGCCAAGTGTTTTCTTCTCTCCAATTTTGCATATAGATCTTTGGGTACACTTCCTTCAATTTCTAGAAGGCTCTTCTTGAAGGTAAGAAAATGCTCTATCACAATATCTTCAATCTTCAACTTGTCTGATTCCTCATATCCGTCATATTATTTATCAATTGAAACCAATTTACCTTGTTCAATTTCTCTCTTTTCCAGCATCTTCATGTCAAGTTTCCAAATATGTTTTTTCTATTTTCTTCTCTTCTCCTGTTGTGCTTTTCTCTTTAGGCTTTCTTGATCTTGTAACTTTGGGAGTGACAACCTTTTCTTGTTCTTTATGCTATTGTGGAGGAGGTGGACTATCTACCATAACTACCTCTGGAGTGATAGGGGTATTAATACTTCCACTTGCTACTCTAAGAGATCTTTCTTCCATCTTTCTTTTGACTTCTTTCAATTCCTCTTCTGTCAGTCCAGCTTTTATACCACAATCATGTATAAGGTTAGAAATTTTCCTTTTCCTTAGTCCTTTAGATTGTTCCTCTTTCACCTTTTCTGACTTTTCTTCATAGGTTCCCCATCTTTCTTTTGTTGTGTCAACTTCTTATGCAAGAACTTGTTCTACTTGCATGGTGAATATTTCAAAACTTACTTCATAACCCATGGGGTAGCACCACTTCTTCCTAGGTGTAACTACTTCAAAACATATACAATCAGTTTCAACCATGAAATAAATTATATCCTTTTACTTTTTCGCAATGTCCTCATGTAACATGTATCTTGTCTTCATCTGTTTCTATAGAATTTTTATGATGGCAAATAATTCTCCATCTACCCAAGTACTATTCTATCTTTTGTAGCTCTGTGAAATTAGTATTCTAGTGGGTACTCCAGACTTCCAACCACTAGGATGTAAACCAGGAAACTTGTGCTCAATGTGAATGAAAATATGCATCAATAACGAACCAAACCTGAAAGTTTTACTTTTATCCTTTTTCACTAGCTTCACATTCTCCAGAAATTGTTGAGCTAGAACTTTGCATGGGTTGTATTTTATGTTTTCCTTTACCATTCTCCAATACATCATGATTACTCTAGCAGATATAGAGTTTGGTCTGCTATTGTAGTAGAATTTTTATCTGAGTATCATGGCAATCAATCTCACATCTTGTTGAAAGATGTTGCTTACTGTCATTTCCCTCCTGTCCCATTTAGAATGTGTTAGGGTTTTGACTTATTTCTTCACATGCTTCTCCACAATAGGTATAACTCCACTGTTATCTAATCCAGTGATCTCATGAATTAGGTCACTGTAAATCTTCATAGGTTGATCACCAATCCATATGAACTGATCATGAACCCTGCTCATCAATATCTTGAACCATTCATTTTCATTGAACTCGCATAAATCCATAATATCCATTATGCTCAACTGACTGATGTGTTTGAATTCTTCCTTCATGATTCCTTCCTCAGTCATATCTTCCATTTTAGTGAGTATTTCATCGTCTCCCAATGTATCATACTTACAATGTATGTAAGCTCTAATGTCTTCTACGTGCAATACGCCATGTGGGGTTTGTGAAAATGCTCCTTCTGGATCTTCTTCATAAGACTTATATGGATGTTTCTTGAATTTATATCTAGGATGATCAATAACATCAAAAATGATAGGTGCATCCATAGCTTAGATGATGTAAAATACCTTTCTCTGCAGAAATCTGAATGTTATGCTCCAATCGATCACGAACGGAAAATGTAGAATGGTCTAAATACTTCTTCTCTCTGATCTCCTTAGCTTTCTCTTTGTCAAATGGTGAATAGATAGGTTATCAAATGTTTCTTTATACAAGTTAGGTTATAACTTTCATTTTCACTTTAAATTGTCTAGTCGGCTACTAAATCTCACGAACAAAATGTACACATCGGCGAATGGTGCGCTCTTAGGTATATGATCCATGATGTTGGCTTAGTTCACACATAAGCTCGCATGAGCTCGATCGACAAATTTTGGGGCAGGATAAATTCTGATGTATGTATCTAATGCTCCCCCTAAGGGCATGATTGGCCAATTAGGTCGATTCTATCTTGCTACCTTTAGGCAAAGATTCAGTAGCATCTACTGACTCTCCCTGAACTAAAGTCTCACTTGTTCCTTTGATCAGCCAAATCTTGCCACTATTTTTGTCTTATGCTTTTTTAAAACAATTTTCAAAATCATTCTTCACATCTGCAATACTCTTGCCAGTATCATTTCCATTCTTTTGTGAATTCATAGGAGGTGGTGTTCTTTTGTTATCTACTCCATTATACCTGCAAAAAAATTTTATATGTCCTAGATTATTGCATTTGTAACATATAGGAGGTCTTCTTTCTTGATTAACTTTTAACTTACAGTACTTCACAATATGCCCAATGTTATTACATTTTTATCTTGTAGGTTCTCTTCCATTGTCTTTTATATATCCAAATTGATTAGGTCTTCTGCATTCAGTCTTCTTGTGCCCATATCCATTACAATTAAAACAATAACCAGAAAAAGTTATAAAAGGGGAATTACCTCTGCAGTCTCTCTTCATGTGTCAAAATCTATTGCAACCAAAGCATCTACCTCTGAAAGGTCTGATCTTCTCTTTAGGTTCTTCACTAGATGGTTTCTCAGCATCAATATTCTCATCTGATTTCTCTTCCTGATTCTTTTAACATTCAGCTTCATTGAAGCCAATACCATTCATATCACCTTTAGGTTTCTGTTTGTCTAGTTGTTCATCAATCAAGTCACTACTGGTGTGAAGTTTCTCAATGTGTTTCTTTGCTTCAACAAGTTCACCTTTCACAATCTGATTATATTTCTCCAATTCCAAGTACTTTTTCTTGTAGTTGTCAGACTCATCCTTCATTTGATTCAATGCACTGTTTAAGGTTTCTTCAATTTCCTTCTTAGCATTCTTCTGCATCTGTACTTCTTTACCCGTAGATTTATTTTCAAGTTTTAGAGTCTCAATTTCTTCTTTTAGTTGCTTCACTTGATCTGAATTATCCTCATCTAAATCTTCTTTTATCTGGACCACAAGATCTTCTCTTTGACTTCTACAAAGCTCAAGCTGTTCTTTGAGTTTCTTTATAAATTTCTCATCTCTACACATGTTGAATCTCAATTCTCCATTCTTTTCTTTTGCTTTATCAAGGTCTTCAAGTGCAGCATCAAAATTCTCTTGCAAACTCTCCAAATCCATTATGATCTCCCTCAAGATGTTAGGCTTTCTCTCCAAGGGCCAAAAGCTCAGATACCAATTGTTAGGATTGGATTATACTAAGAGGGGGGGGGTGAATCAGTATAATAGCACTTTAAACTAATTATTCAACCACTTAAACATTAACCATACATTTTTAGTAAAGTAAAGAACATAAAAAAATTACACAATACTCATAACACCAAGATTTGTTTACGAGGAAACCCTGGCCAAGGGAAAACCCTGGTGGGGATGATACCCACAAACATGTACTAAAGTATAATATTCATGTAAGGAGACCTAGCCCTGTTAGGAGCTGAATATTACATAGTACATTTCCTTGTTAGAGGAATAATAACCCTGTTAAAGGTTCACAACACCCTGTTAGGGGCTTCTGAGCTTACAATTCTTACAATGTAATTCTGCTACAAAAAGTTCTCAGTCATGAACAAAAAAAGTATCACAAATGCTTTGATAGTTCCTTTATAGCTCTGCCATTCACATGTCTACCCTTCTAGATAACTATTACATACACTTTCATTCATACATGATCTTTACCAAAAAGATCTTACATATATATCTCATAACTTTACAAATTCGGCTCTCTATATGATTATTACAAATAATACTAAGTCGACCTTCAATAAAAAATACATTTAATATAATAAACATTAAATGCATAGTCGGCGCTCTTACATAGTCAAATTATAAACTATCAATAACCAAAATACAACTTTGATTTCCTGGATTCCAAATCATACTCCCTCAGTCTTCGCTGTTGTCCAACTGCTCTGTATCACTGTTCTTCTGCAGTATGTCTGTCTTCAAATCCTTATAACTCATCGTAAACTTAACCAAATCCAAATCTATCTTAGGTGGAGGTCATACATACTCCATACTATCTTCCTTTAAGGTTGCTTGCCCTAATTCATCAATCTCTATCTTCAACATCCAAAATACTTTTGTATCACTGCTACTATACTTAGTCAATTTATGAATCAGAAAAACTTAACTTCAAAGTAATCGATCTTAAACCCAGATGTGTTTCCATAAATGACAACCAAAAAGTGAATCACATTTACCAAAATAGACCACTTTCCAACATGGAAGATTCAAATGAAATTAATCTAATATGCTCAAGAAAATTCCATTTTAAACTCCAAGATGAAAGATTATAGCAATACAAATATTAGAGCTAAAAAGAAATATAAATCCCTAGAAATATGAGCAACATAATTTTACTCCTTCAACTCTCTAAATATAGGCAGCATAAGGATGCTTTCAACTATTAAAAAATTAAGGGCTATTTGAGCTCAAAAACCATCCAATTTATAGAAAGAAGGGAGGAAGAGGAGAAGGCTCTAGAAGGGAAGCTATTAATGAGGGTGTAAGACTCATTAATAAGGAGTGTGAAAGAGAATGTGTAAGAGGCATTAATTCTTCATTTATGAAAGCATTTATGAGGCATTGGTGGGGGTTTAAGAAGCATGGGTGAGGGTTTAAGGTCAAGCTTGAGAATGTTGACTTTTGGGGGAGGGATGAATTCCTAATCACAAAATTAGGAATGTGACAAGCTTAGGGGTAGCTTAGGATTAAGATTTGTGTGCTAAAATATTGACACACTTCTATGAATCATTCCATCCAAGGTTTCTCAAGAATGAGGCCTCAAATATTGATCCATAGCTCTCTAGTCATGGAGTGCAAAGGTTTGTGATGAAAGCCCTCAGATTGACCTAGTTGTGCCCATGAAAGTACACCATGAAATGAGAGATTCAATGCATGAAAATGAGATCTACTCTATATGATTGCAATGCATGAAAGGAAATTAATCTAAATGATAACAATGCAAGATAAATCTATGAAAGGAAATATGCAAATTAATCTAATATGAATCTAATCTACATGAATAGCCATGGATGCAAGAAGAAGAAGACAAGAAGAGAGAAGTTGCAATATCCAAGCTCAAGTGCTCAAATCCTCCTCCAAAATTGCTCTCCAAACCTGCARCATAACAATACTATGAAAACCTAATATGAAAATGAGAAGGAGAGGTCTCCTTTTAAAGGAAAGTGAACGGTTGAGATTAAGAGGCAAAAATCAAAGGCTATGATTAAGAGGCAAAAACCCACCACTTAGGAAGATGTGATCAAAAAGGGATTTTTATTTAATTTATTTCCTTTTTCATTAAATAAAGTACTTTAAGTGGGGATTTTTATTTATTTAATTAAAAGAGGGGTTTTCTTTCAATTAAATAAATTAGAAGAATTTTATTTAATTAAATAGGGAAAATTGAATTTAATTAAATAAGAGGAATTTTATTTAATTAAAAGAGAGAAATTTAATTTAATTAAATAAGATAAATTTTATTCAATTAAAAGGGAGATTAAATCTTTTAATTAAATGAGATAAATTTTATTTAATTAAAAAGAAAATTAAATCTTTTAATTAGATAAAAATGATCAAACCTTAGGAAATATTAAAATAATTGAATAATTGAATTAATTACAATTTGATCAAAGAAATTGATTGAATTGAAAATATTGCAAAGCATTGATTCAGAAAATTGATAAATTGATAAAATGATAAATGGGGCCCATAGTCTAGGCAGTCATTTTAGGGTGCATACATTTGCCCCTCTTTGACTAATGTGTGATCATTCTAGGAACACATGTAGTCAAAGAATGCAGTTGAAGTGTGAGATCATTTTGAGATCACAAAACAACAGAGACGTGTGATCATTCTGGGAACACGTCAGGATAAAAATAAGCAGATTGAAAAAGATACAAGGTCAACACCGAAATAAGTAATTGACATGTCAGAGATAAGAATCTCAAGCAAGACTGATATAATTGATAAAGCTGAACCAAAGATTGAAGTTTGATAGGTACTGGCCCCTCATGATCCAAATTGAAATGAGATAGAGGAGAAATAACAAATTGATAAATTTGATCAAATCAAACTAAAGATAAGGTTCTTGATGTAAGATGAAAGATATAAGGATCAAAGAACTGAAAGATAAATCATCCAGCATGAAAGATTATGCCCCAAGATTGAATTAGAAGAAAAGAAGAAGAAGAAGAAGAAGAAGAAGAAGAAGAAGAAGAAGAAGAAGAAGAAGAAGAAGAAGAAGTATGGAAGAGGTGGAAAGAAATAGAGAAAAGAAAGAGAATTTGCCCCAAAATCAATCAACTGTTTAAGATAGAAAATTTTGATTGAGATCATGAAAGAAGATAAGGAAATGAATATCAGAACGTGATCACAGTTGATTAAAAGTCCACAAGAAAGATGAAGAAAAACCCTCACAAACTCATAATGCAGCCTAAAATGCAAATCAACATGAATTCTAACAATGCAAGCTACATGAAAATGCAAAGGTGTACTTGCAATAGAGCAACAAACATAGGATATTTGTATTCATTATTCATTAGAGAATGTTAAGGAACTTATTTTCATCATTGGGCCATAATTAACAGACATCAGAAAATCACACAATCATCACTAGTCACAAGTATAACTATGAAGATATGAATGCAATTTATATCGGAAGCATCACACAACCATCACTAGTCACGAGTGCAACTATGAAGATATGAATGTGATGTATATCGGATTTGAAATGTGGAAAGCTTCTAACATAAGCATCAAAGACATAAAGGTCATGATGACTGTGATGTTAGCTTACCCAATTTAATATAGCAAAACCATGCTCGCATCAAGGCATAGAGGCCAGGATGACCAGCCGAATGGTTGTGCAAAAACAGTTAAGCATAAAGCAGGAAGAAAATAAAAATATGCCCCATTCCCCAAGTCCTCTAGCTATGCATCACAGAGAGACTTATTAGACAAGGACACTCAACAAAAATCAATAACAGTTAGCACAAAAAGAAAATATCATGACATAGCTCAAGCATTAAGTGTTGCGTTTAAAAATTTAAGTGTGTTAACTGCTACTGAGTTCCGAAGATAAGGATCGAATGCTTGCAAACAGGAAAGACCACATGAAAAAACTAGGTAAGACCAAACTGATAAGTGCTGAAAAATACTCGATGTCAAGGGCTGTATTGAAAAATACAATTGGGGTAGTGTTGAAAAACATCATTTGTGAGGTGTCCTAAAGACAAACGCATCCAAGAGACCGAAGCCAATACAGTTATGCCCCCTAGACAAAGCTAAAGACCAATTCTAAACCAAGGCAACAAGGACATGGCATGATGGAGAAAGGCTAAGTGTCGCGGACACGCGCTAAGAAACAGGGGTGCAAAGGCCTCAAGTAGCGCCCGTTTCCAAGTTTTCACCACTTGGATTTTATTACAATTTTTTTATTTTTACTTTTTTTTCCTTTTTTTTTTAATTTAATTTTTACTACCAAGGCACCTGTTTCCAAGTTTTCACCAAGGCACTTTTTCTATTTTTTCAAATTTTTTGAATTTTTAATTTTTTTGTATTTTTGGAATATATAATATTTTTGGAGATACATCAAAGTGCCTATTTCTAGGTTTTCACTAAGATGATCATTTTTTCAGGACATTTTCTAATTTTTTAGAATTTTTGACAATATATCATTTTTTTAGATTTTTTTAGGATTAATAATTATGTACAAAGGATGCCCCCAAACAGAATGGGCATCAAACTCCCAAGCAAGATCACATCGCCCAGTCCCAATGTTTTAGCAAGGTGGAGGACAGGAGGGATTAGCAAGCTGGTGGAAGAGATGGAAGACAAGGAAAATGAAGGAGAATGAAGGGAGGAAATCCTCAAAAGAAAAATCCTCAAAAGTACCCAAGCTAGGGAAAAAGAAACATCATGTAAAGCACATTTGGACAAGAAATGAAAGGTCAGCATCGGATGAGTCACAAAAGCGTAATGCAAGAGCAGGAAAGGATGCAGTCCAAAGGAGTAGACATGTCAAGAGGCTTCATAGCACCGTATTTTACTTTTTTCTTTTCTTTTTTTATTAGATCAAGACCAAAGGGGAAAATGATAGCGATAGGCAAAAATGAATAGAGGAAGATAGATATGAAGGCTAAAAATTAAAAGAATGAAAGCACGATCATTGTAAGATAGCTCACAAGATAGCCCAAATGTTTGTGTATAGATCAACAGTGTCAAGATCAAAGAGAGAATACATAATGGATGAAAAATGTAGAAGAACTACGCATGATGCCTGATTGTCAGGTTTTCATCATGGTACTTATCCAAGGTGCCACAAGGGAGTGGTTTTCACCATAGGATGAATTTATTTCTCTTTAATTTTTTTCTTTTCTTTTCTTCTTTTTTTGAATTTTTTATTTTTATTTTTTTTTATTTTTTTATTTTTTTGGAAGAAGGCAAGCTTTTTAGATAATGCTCCTTGAAAGGATAAACCATAATATGCCAAGGATTCAAAATGATATGCTCAAAGATGTTGATATGGAAAGGAAGATGAAAGCTAAAAATGAAGGATAAGATTTTATGCAAAGCGAGTGAGGTTGGAATATAGGAGGAATAGACAAATGAGGAAAAAGGATAGAAGGTAGCAGGATAGTGAATGGAAGGATTGTGAAAGGGTAGATGGAAAGGAAGGCAAGATCAATGCAAATACACACCTTAAAGGGTGGCGAGAGGATGGAGGAAATGTGAATGAAGGAATACGTGAAAGAATAGGGTGAATAGATAACAGAGGTTGTGGTTTAGGCGCATGGAATGAAAGAATGTTTTTGGAAGAAGATGAAGTGGAAGCCTTCGGAAGCTTGAATGTAAACTTCACTTGTTTCTCAACATAAGACTCTTTCAAGAGAGACTTTGGAATCCATATAGCTGTAGGCTTTTCATTTCTTTTTGATGATTTAGGGAGAATATCTTCAATGATGGATTTTGGAACCCATAATTGTCTTGTAGTTTTCTTCTTGGATATCTCTTTTGACTTTATGCCCCCATGTCGATTAGAGGAGACATGGTGATCTTCTTTTTTAGATGGATTCTAGTATTGCTTATTTTTCTTGTATTGAACATTCAAGTTTCTTCCAAAAGAATTGGGACTTGTGGAGGAAGAAAAAGAATATGACTGGTTTAGATGGGTGGATGGATGAAAAGGATTCAAGGGTATGCATCTATGTTGATCTTGAGGAAAGATAGGAGATGGGGGGACGTAAGGACCCAAGATGGATGAAAAATTAGGAGAGTTAGGATGGGAAAGTGAAGGGACATAAGGACCCAAGATGGAAGGAAAATGTGAAGCCCTTAGTATTGGTGGAGGAGGTCCAAGGATGGACATGGAAGATGCAAAAGGATAATCAATAAGTTCATCAGCGTGTATATGAAAACCAAGGACATCAGCATCTTTAGAGTGAGCATTAGGTTTTTCAATAAGATCGTGAACATCTTGAATAGGAGCACCTTCTTTGATAGGATTTTTCAAAGCTTGAAAAGACTTAGGAAGAGTAGAAAGTGGAAGTGAACATGGAGTGTTAGAACAAGAAGATGGAAGACTTTGATCTTGACAAGGATCTTTGGATAGCATAAGCGCATAATTTTTCTCTTGAATTTCAATAAGCTCAACATTGGAAGTAACAATACCATTTTTAATAACCTTAATGGAAGTATCATCTTTGGAAAGCGCAAGTGTAGTAAGGTTATTTTGATTGTCAATAAGTTCAATGGTGTAAGTAGTAACTTGATCTTGCTTAGAAGAAGACTTAAGACATGGTGGAATGAATGAGAAAGGGCATAAGGGATCAAAAGAACCATGAGACAAATAAGAGACATCATAAAGAGGATTGGATGACATGGAGATTTCTTGATCTTGATCTTTCTTTATGTTCTTTTCTTTATCATT
>MU223248.1:989012-1000681 GCA_018584345.1 Thuja plicata
TTAGATAAAAATGATCAAACCTTAGGAAATATTGAAATAATTGAATAATTGAATTAATTACAATTTGATCAAAGAAATTGATTTGAATTGAAAATATTGCAAAGCATTGATTCAGGAAATTGATAAATTGATAAAATGATAAATGGGGCCCATAGTCTAGGCGGCCATTTTAGGGTGCATACAGGATTAAGGGTTAAGGCATGTGATTAAGGATATAGTGATGGGAGGAGAGAGAATGAGTGAAGGGGGATTAGCTAATTAGGGTTAATTAGCTAATTTAAGAAGAATTAGCATGTGAGAAGGGGTTGGGATGAGTTTGAACTCATAGTTAGGTAGTTGAGATTGGTTAGGTTAGAGGGAATATTAATGAAATGAAATATGTAAATAATATATTCACTCAATAATAGAGATTTTAATTAATTATTTAAGCTATTGATTGCTTTGTAATAATTAATTAGGCTAGGGGATTAATTTTTCTCTCTTTTGCAAGTGAGGAGTTTGCACTTGAGATTTTATTTTATTCCTTTTAAATTAATTATCTTAGCCATGTATTTGATTGTTTTTGAATTGGCTAAAAATGATTAATTTAGATTAGTGATTAGATCACTCAGGAGATTAATTTTGATTTCAAAATAATTATGCCAACCGATTGAAGAGTTGTCTTGACATAATTAGGGATATGATCACACTTAGGTAAAATAGGTTCTGTGGTCAGAGCAGACCAAATTAGGGTGGTTACATTTGCCCCTCTTTGAATTGATGTGCGAGCAACGCATTGATTCAAAGAAAGTTTATTGACTTCAGAAAGTTTGAGAATTCCATCTTTGATCAAACGAAATGTCTGATGAGGTCAGTCTCGCCCTTGATTGAACTAAGACGGATAGTATTGACTTTGAACTTGATCAAACAAAGGTCAATAAGAAAAGATCTTAAAGGTACCAATTTTGAGCTTGGTTGTCATCCAAGAATTGATAATACTGACACCGAACTTGATTGAACGTAGGTCAGTATGAAGCTGCTAAGATCTTACTAAGAATCTAAGAAGATGTAGACATAAGATATCCAGCTTGTGAGAACTGAAGCCTTCAATCCAACAATCCTGACTTAGTCAAGGAATTATCATGCCTTTAGTCTTTTGATTACGAAGTTATTTTAATGTTGTCTCAAACAAGAATTTGATTGATGATAGTGTGATCATGCCCCCTTGAGAATGAAATTGAAGGAAAAATAATAAAATTCATCTGTAGAATGATGTATCACTTGAATTGATTAATTGAATCGAGAAAGAAATAATTAGAAGAAAGGATGAAGCGAAGATGTGTTAAGAGAAAACACAAGCTTACCAAGCTAATCGCGTTGAAATGTGAGTTTTGATAAAATTACGTCGGACCAAGATGGGTGATGAATAATGTGTGAGTTTGACACTAGAGAACCCATAAAACTGAGTGTGTGAAGCTTGCGAAGCATATTCAGAACGTATGGAGCAAATTTGTAGTTTTGGGAATGGGCATAAAATTTTATTGTACAATGTAAAATGGCATAGGCACCTTTGATTTCATTCTTGATTGATGAAAAAGAGAACAGAATGGAGTTTCAGTTGTCTGGAAGAATTTTTGGAGCTCCTAAATAGCTCAAAAGTCCAATATATATCCCAAAAATTACCTTTTACCTATTCATTTTCACTTTTACCCTTGCTAATTTTTAGAGCTCTGTAGAGAAGATGGTGGTCCCCATGGAGAAGCATCATTTCAAGCTCAACCATCAACATTAGCGCTTGGCCAACTACACACCTCCGGTAAGTAATCGTAAATCTGCCCTGTCAAATTTGCAAATTCAATTTTTATGCATTTTTGTAGAATTTAGAGCCAATTTAGTTTTTTGTCAAATTTGGTATGTCAGATCGTACCCTATCAATCATGTGTCATGTCCCATGGATACAATAATTCTTGTGTCATATCTGAGATTTCCTGGATTGTACCCTATTTTTCAATTTTGCATCGAATTTAGTAGATTTAGAATGGCTTTTGAATTGCATCGTACCCTGTGAAATAGGGTGGTACGCCGCATCCCGCGTCGCACCCTATTAGTCTTGCATCGTATCTGAGATGCCCCATCGCATCCCAAAAATCAAGGATCGTATCCCATAAAAATCTCATACCCTGTAGATCTAGAATCATTCCTCGTTTTTAGACTTAGAATCCTTTCAACTATGAACTTTTTCCATCCGCGGGTTGTCAAAACACTGAGTTGATTACTTTTCTATGTAGTTATCATAGATATAATTCTGATTTACCTTTTTAATTACTATCTTTATGTGAAATAGGTCCCTTTTGAGGTAGTATTATTCTGAGGACCATACCCAGGTCGTGTCCTTGCCTTGTCCCGAGAGCTGATAGATGATGAGAGTGAGGCAGTTGCTAGGGTGGGACTTTCATCCTTGACTGATTTACTTGATATTAGGGTAAATTGAGGATTGTTGACTGCTCTTGCCGAGAGATGGCACTCAGAGAACAACACCTTCCATCTCCCAATTGGAAAGATGACTATCACACCGGAGGATGTGTGGTAGATACTATGAGTGCCTATGATGGGGCGAGAGGTCCAGTTTGATTTGACCTCCCAGATAGCTATTTCTTCAATGCGGTGATTCTTTGGAGATGACACCATTACACGTAGATACATTACCTAGGATTACATGTGCGATCACTATGATCATCTTGCCATATACTTAGCTAGACTAATTGGAGGAGTCCTGATGCTAGATAGAGGACAACACAACTTTCTAGTAGGATGGGTAGGCATGTTGGAGCAGATGGTCGTATCCTCTCAGAGATTTTCCTAGGGCAGTTGCATCCTTATGCATATTTATAGGGAGTTACATGAGATTGTATACCAGCATTCCTGGAGCATGACTGTAGGGATCTTGATTCTCATATTTGGGCCTGGGAGAATATCTCAGTTACATGGTTGATAGTAGATAGACAACAAGCACCAAAGTAACCTTACGTATATATATACTCAGGTCTTATTCAGTAGCCCCATATGGGCAAGGTAGAGTACTGGCATCGCCTTTTTTATGACATGAAAGTAGTGGTATGGAGGCCATACTTGGATTATGAGGAGGGGGCATTGGACAGATGACAGATGTCATTCTTTTTTTAGAGTATGTACTTGATCAGCCAGACCTGATATATCATAGAGCGTTTCTTACACATACGAGTTTTGAGATAGTTTGGCCGAGTACAGGGAAGGTGTAGGGACATGACCGTATATGCCAGGATCTGAGATGAGGTAGCGGTGTGGGTTCCCCATTTGATGTATGAGACTTCTCATTGGGAGATTAGGGAGATGGTTGGAATTGCGTGGGACCTTTTCCCAAATGTTGCATATGTAGGGTGTTCTGACAATTATCTTGCACAGATGCTCCAGCATCCCTTTCCATGGTTCACTGTACCTGATGAGGCCATTCCTCGTATAGAGGAACCTGTCGATTATGATCCTGCCAAGGATCACCCTATTAGAGGTAGAGGAGGAGCTTAGAGAGAGGCAAGAACTGGGAGAGATGGTGGGGGATGAGATGGGAGATGTCCTCCTCCAGACAGAGGATAGGGTCTGAATGATGGTGATGATGGTGAAGATGATAGGGGTGGGGGTGCAGTGGGTGGTAGTGGTGGTGCTAGTGGTAGTAGAGAGGGTCGCCAGACTCATTTTAGATTTGTTTCTCCACAAAGAGATCCTGGTCCATTACTTACAAGAGAGAAACAGAGACAGAGGCAGCGGGATGCCCAGCAGGAGAGGCCACAGGATAGGCCCTTAGGACAAGACACAGGTAGAGGCTCTGGCCAAGATTGAGATGCTTTATCACAGTGTTAGCGTGAGTGGGAGAATCTCAAGGCTAGGATCACCACATTAGAGGCCTTTCTTATAGATAGGGATACATAGTTTGAGTGCCTTAGAGCAGAGTGAGATAGGTAGGGTGATATGCTCAGAGCAGAGAGAGATGCGCAGGCTTAGATAGCCACACATCAGGGACAGAGAGAAGCCTATTATTTTTCTTTATACCATGTTGCAATTCCAGAGGGTCAGAGAGCACTGTAATTTTCACATGTGTCTCAGCAGTCAGAGGGAGCTATGCCTCCTCCTCCTCCCTTTATTCCACCTCCTCCCCCTCCAGATTAGGGAGAGGGTGGGGATCAGTCCTAACACTATATTTTTGTCATATATTCAGAGATTATAGTATATATATGGATCCTTCTAAGATCATTATTTTTGTACTATGACATTTATACATGTATATCTGATTCATACTGATATTATGATACTCATTTTGTAAACAATTCCACAGTTTTGATCTATTTCCATGATTTGATATATATTTGATGCAGTTGTTCCTGATGCTGACATGTTCATGGGGTCTCTTTGCTTTGATAGATGTTTATATTTGATGCACATATGATTTATATCCTTGGTCTCTTGATGAGTTAGATTTAGATGATGACATCATTTATGCTCTGTGAATGATTACTGATATGAATGTGTTTCAAATGATGCTATGTGAATATGCAAAATGAATGTTTTTGAGTTTTTCTGGATGCAAGTAAATGTATGAATGCATTTTGTTAGGATGTAAAATAAATGCAATGCATGAATGCTTTGTTTTTGTATTTTCTCTTTCTCTTTTATGAATGCAAAATGTATGCCATGGATGTGCAACGCCATTGATATCAGTAATAATAGATTATGTGATTAACTTGGATTTAGGATGAAAAATAGAAATGATTTTGAGCTCAAGTCCTTATGTTGTTCATTCTTCTTCTTTTCATTAAAAATGAATCATGCAATCTCTAACATGCACCTATATGCAAACTCCTTAGGACTGTTACTGATTTGTATATATTGTTGCACTGTTATCATCATTGGACAGTTGTTTGTAATGGACATTACGTGATAGTACAACTGTCACTAATACCCATTGGTATTATGAAAGTATGAATACTATTTGTATTGGATGCAATGTTGAAAATAAACATAGGCATCAAGGCATAGAATCCAGGATGACAAGTTAGTTATCTCCTTTTAATATTTAGGTTCAGGTTCTGTTCAAGTGTAATGGAAGACATGTGACCCGCAATGACCTTGAAAATTCATATCCTTGGGTACATCATGTTTTGTACATTTTAGTGAGAATCTAATTTAGAAAATAGACAAGGAAATTGTTTCAACCTCACCATAGTTTACACATAAAAAAGATCGAGATATATGCGGCTATCCACTCATGTTGGCATCTCTTACCATAAACATCCAAGTTAGGTGAAATTTATAGGATCGTGTGAAACAATCACCATACATAGAAAACCAAGAAAATGTTATGCCCCCTTTCCTTGAGACTCCATGTCTTTGAATAGACGTCATGGAGTAACTCAGAAAATATAACAATCACCAATTCAGAATCAATCAAAGAAAATTTATAATCGCTTAGGTGCCCCTAGTATGAAACATCATGGGAACATAAAAGAATTATAACCAAGCCAAGATCAAACTGTGTGATTTAAGTAGTATTGAGAAATACAATTAGATTCATTTTGCAAGTGTAGTAGAGATTCATCAATCAGATTGTTAAAACGTAAGCAATATGTGTCCTTTCTAAGTGCATGCAAGAGTAATCGTGTCAATAATGGCAATCCAAGGTACTGTTTAGAAACATTGTGTAAAGTGTTGAAAAACACTAGGTCATTTTAAGTTCCTAGATTTTAAGTGTAGAGAAACAGTAGGGTGATGTTTGTTACCATTCTGGAGAGGTGAACCATCCTAGACAAGATGCTTAGGACAACCTAGCAGACACAAACTGGCCAAGCTAGCAAATATGCCCCCAGTGCATAATGACTATTCCTAAGACGCAAATGCAGACAAATCCCAAGAAAGGATAGGAAATTGGTAAGGAATCAAGGCACTTTTCTCATTTTTAATATTTTTTCTATTTTTGCTTTTTTATGTTTTTGTAGTATCAAGGCACCTGTTTACCAAGTTTTCACCAAGGATACCTTTTGTCAGGACTTTTTCCACTATTTTTGGATTTCTTCAAGATCAATTTTCTGATTTTTTTGGTATTTTCTAAGATTTTCACTGCATAGGCTCTACTAGCCAGACATCAAGCATATAACCACTTTAAATGTAGAGTATTAATGGGATCAAGAAGAACACCTCCCTCAGGGGTAGCTAGCTGATAAGCTCTAGTCCTAAAAGTTGCAGTAATGACATAAGGTCCCAGCCAGTTTGGTTCAAACTTTCCTTTTTGTTCTCTGTTAGGTTGGTTCTTAGGATTCTCTTTCAAAATGAGATCCCCCACTTGAAAGTGTCATGGTTTGACCTTTTTATTGTACCCTTTTGACATGTGTGTTTGGTACACTTTCAGATGATTGAACACCTATTTCCTGCGCTCATCAAGTAAGTCTAAAGAATTTACCCTATCAATGTGGTAATTGTTCATCAATAACAAGACCTTGTAAAATACCCAAAAGATGGGGTTTCAACCTCAATAGGTAATACTACCTCAGCGCCATACACCAGGGAAAATTGTGTGGCTCTAGTTGGTGTTTTGATGCTTGTTCTGTAGGCCCAAAGTGTTGTATTTAATTGTAAATGCCAGTCCCTGCCAGACTTACTCACAGTTCTGTGTAAGATCTTGAGAATATTATTGTTAGATTCCTTAGCCTATCCATTACATTGAGGATAATAGATTGAGGAACAATGTTGAGTAATGTGAAACTGTGTGCAAAGGTCTTCGATGTCTTGGTTTTTAAATTGGCCCCCATTGTCTGTTACAATTGAAGAGTGTATCCTATATCTACAAATAATGTAGTTCAAGATGAACATAGCCACTTGTTTTCTAGTTTCTTTGATTAGCGGCACAACTTCGACACACTTCATGAAATACTTAGTGGTCATAATGATGTATTTGTGTCCACTTGAAGAATTAGGATATATTTGTCCAACCAAATCAAAGGCCCATTACTGAAACGGCCAATGTGTTACGAATGGTATGAGTTCTCTATCAGGAGCATGGATGATATTTCCATGTGTTTGGAATTTATGACATGTCTTTGAAAATTTAATAGCATCTTTTTCCATTGTGGGCCAGTAATAGCCTACTCTGAGAAGTTTCTTCGCTAGTGAAAAGCCATTTGAGTGCGATCCACATACACCTTTATGGACTTCTTTTAATGTGTGATCTGATTCTTCATGTTCTAAACACCTAAGAAGTGTACCGTTGAGACCTCATCTATATAAGTTATTAGTAATGAGGACATAACGCGACATTTTCATAATTAACGCTCTTTTTTCATTACAGGATAGATCATTGGGTACAGTTTGGTCAATTAGGTAAGCAATGATTTTAGCATACCGAGATTGGTCTTGGGCGTTCAAAGCATAAATGGTTTGGTACTCAGGTGTATCAAAGGTTGGGTAGGATAATTCTTCCACCAAGAATTCATAGTGAAATTGATGTTCCTCTAGTTGTAACATGAATGCTAGTGTAGCCATAGTATCTGCAGCTTTATTCTCTATTCTGGGTATTTGTTATAATGTGACGAAGACAAAGTACTTCTTTAGCTCATCAACCAGTTGTTTATAGGGTGTCAAATTCTCATCTTTGGTTTGATAATCCCCATTTACTTGATTGATAATGAGATGGGAGCCACCATACACATGTAACTCTACAATCTTCCACTCCATAGCAAGTTTAAGACCATTTACCAATGTTTCATATTCATAAATGTTATTTGTGCATAGAAACATCAATTTGTAGGACTTGGGTATCTTTCATCCTTGAAGATTTATGAATATAACCCCTGTTCCAGAGCCTTGTTGTGTGAAAGAACCATCAAATTACATCTTCCATGGATACTCAGTTAGATGCATAATTGTTTCATCAAGAAACTCAATTCTCAAAGGTTCATCATCTTGGAGTGGTGAATAAGCTAAATGATTAGCGAGGACTTGTCCTTTAATAGCCCTTCTATCCACATACTCAATGTCAAATTCACTCAAAATCAGGACCCACTTTGTCATTCATCATGTTAATGTTGTCTTGCTTAAGAGGTATTTCAAAGGATCTATCTTTGCAATGATCCTTACTGTATGTGATAGCATATAATGTCTCAATTTCTGTGATACGAAGACAACTGCTAAGCAATATTTTTCAATTATGTTGTAATTAAGTTCATGAGATACTAGTGTTCTGCTGATATAGTAGATTGCCCTTTCCTTTTTGGTTTCATCCTCTTGTGCCAGTAATACTCCCAGGGATGTAGCTGTAGCTGTAGCTAAAATATATAAGAGTAATGGCTTTCCATGAATGGATGTCATTAGAATCAGAGGAGTAGCTAGGTACTATTTTAATTTGTTGAAGCTATTTTCACAATGTTCATCCCATTTGAAGTTGACACCTTTATGTAGAAATTTGGTAAAGGGTTGTGCTCTATCCGCAAGTTGTGACATAAACCTCTTGATTGACTAGAGTCTCCCTTGTAATGTCCTCATTTGACTAATGTTGCATGGAGGAGTCATTTCTAGTATAGCTTTGACTTTTTCAGGGTCTACTTCAATGCCTTTTGTTGAAACAATAAACCCTAAGAGCTTTCCTGATTAAACCCCAAAGGCACATTTCTTTGGATTGAGCCTGAGTTTAAATTGCTCCATGCGATCTAATATCTTGCACAAGTCTTCAATATGAGTAGTCATTTCTTTTGATTTAGCTAAGGTATCATCCACATAATCCTCCATGTTTTTATGCATCATATCATGGAATATAGTAGCCATAGATCTTTGGTATGTAGCACCCGCATTCTTTAACCCAAACGGCATAACTTTCTAGCAAAAGGTTCCCCATGTGCATGTAAATGTGGTTTTCTCTTGATCCTCAGGAGAAATTTTAATCTGGTTATAGCCTGAGAAACTATCCATTAATGAGTACATTTGATAGCCTATTGTTAGATCTATGATCATATCAATGTTTGGTAGTGGAAAATCATCTTTAGGACATGCTTTGTTTAAGTCCCTAAAGTTTGTATAGATCCTAATAGATTTATCGGATTTAGATACTGGGACCACATTCAAAATCCATCCTGCATAAGCGATGACTCTGATGAATCCAGCTTTCAATAAATTTTCTAGCTCTTCTTTTACCAGTAATACAACATGAGGATGCATCTTTCTTAGTTTTTGTTTCATGGGTTTGATCCCAGGAGCTATAGATAAATGGTGCATTATCAATTCAAGATCTAGTCCAGGCATATCTTTCTAAGACCATGCAAAGTTGATCTTTTTCTCTTTTAGGAACCTGGTGAATTGTATCTTCTCCTCATCTAAAAAATATTATGTCAGGTGAACAATTTGAGGAACTTCAGTTGTACCCGAGTTAACTGGTTGTATTGGTTCTATCAAAACTGAAGATCTTTCTTAAAAGTGATCAAGGAGGATATCAAGAATCTCATCTTTTGGCACCTCTAAGAGGTTTTCACCATCAGATACGTCTTTTGTTTTTACTATTTTAGATTCTGACACTGCCACAATGTGGTTTTCACCATCAGTTATTTGCTTCTTTTTATTTTTTAATTTTTGACTGAGAAACTTGATGTCCTCCTATGACATGTTCATGCTCCTTGCATTGGTGGAAGAAGGGTAAGGTTCACAAGAATTTAGGTAGAAATCCAAAGTGTAGTCATTAGGGAAGTCTAGGATAGGAGTAGGATATGTATTAGTCCAATCAATTAGGTCAGGGTTTATTAAAGACAAGGATTTAGATTTTGGGAAGGATAGCATCATGTCAGCATCAAGACTATTAACTGACATGATAGGTTCTATTAAGTCTATTTCTAAGATGTTTAGATCAATAAGAGTCAGATCGTCATTACCGAAGTCGTTGTTAGTTATATATGGACCAACCTCTAGTGACTCATCAGTGGAACTTTTGTCTTCATCTCCTCGTAGAAGGAGGCTCCTAGCTTGTAGCCTCTGAATTTCTTCTAAACCTAGGAGAATACTAGTTTCTTCATCAATGATTTAGGGAAGGGATAACTCCTCTGCTTCGGGAACATCAACAATGTTAGGAGAAGTGTTAGAATGCTCTCTATGTTTTGATGGAGCTACAAACATGTGAATCACATCTATTTCAATGTCCTCTATTTCAATAGATAGATCATCCCACTCATAATCATGGGAGTCTTTTATTTCATTATCTGACATGTTTTAGAATTTAGCAATAGTTACCTGATGTACCCTATCAGCCACTTGTAGATCAAAGTGTGGTAAATCTAGGACATGTGAAATCATGACCAATTTCCCCTAGTTGGGATATGAATCCTTTTGTCAAGGTGTTTCTTCAATAGTTGTTTCTATTAATGATACTTTTGGAGTGTCCTCCATTGCTTCCTCTACCTCTTGAATAGTAGCCTGTGTTAACAAAGGAATATGAGTGTCTTATGGTGTCTCAAAGTTAGGTACATATCTTTCTCCTTGATATTTAGGATACTCTATACCAATATGTAAAAATCTCTCATAGGTCCATTTTTCTAGTTCTGTTTCTTCTTCTTCATCACTGCCTTCATCAAAGATCAGACTATCTCTTGAAGTAGGGTTTTCATATTTATTATTGAAACCTAGTCCTATTTTATCTTTGGTATCCCTGAATTCCATGTGTATAGGTTCAATAAGTCCCTTTCCTTTGTCTCCTAAAGGTCCTTTTCCTTTATATCCCATTTGTTTGAGAAAATCATATCCTTTACCATACTTTGGAATGGGGATATTGTTGGAGATTTGATTCTGAACAATTGATTGATTGTATGTTTGTCATTGATGACAACATATAATACACAGCAGTACTTATGTATATACTTATCTATATGATGACATGAAGACTTGCGTGGATAGATACATGTTTTTTACATGTTTATTATGCTATGTTCATACACGCAGACCCAGATATGATGTTTCAGTAAAGATATGCAATTCTGTTATTAACGGTTACAGTTCTAGAGGTATAACGGTTTAAGGCCGATGTATATAACATGTTTCTAGAGTTGCACTTATCATCAGGATATGTGTGTGTATATTCATGATTAATTATGAGTTGTTGATATTAATCTAAAGGCGCCAAATGTGTTTCAAGAAGATTGCAAAGTTATGGTTAAATTGGTGAAGCTGACTTAGTGAAGTGACGCGTCTATTCAGCTTGTACTTGTGTAGTTGTAATTATGCTTGTGCACTTAGTAGAGCCGACAAGGATTTTATGAAGAGGTCCCATGATCTCATACTTGAAGTATGTACTTATAGAAGGTCATTTGTGATAAGAAGAGTTGCGAAAGCCAAAGATAAGAAAAGCAGAGCAGGGTGTTAAAGTAGCAGAGCTATATTTATCATATGTTGATAATATAGATATTGAAGTTGAAGCTTTCAAAATATAGATAAGATTGTTATAGTGCTTTAAAAGAGGTTAAAGCATTAGCGCACAAAAGGAATTGACCAGACAAGCAGTGTCACAAGCAGTAGTTCATCTTGTTGATACAGTGTGTATCAAATATCCAGAAGGTTGTAGCCTTCACCACTTGGACAGTGAGTCCTTGGACAGTGAGTCCACCACCCCTAATAGGGTTATTGTAAAAGACTCCTAA
>MU223248.1:1006326-1036460 GCA_018584345.1 Thuja plicata
GTTTTTACCATTTGGTTTCCCCGTAACCAAATTGATGTGTTGTGTAATGTGTTATCTAAATGTGCATTTAATTTATATCAATCTGGATTAATAAGTACAAAATATTTAAAGTTGTGGATAACTGATTCACCCCCCCTCTCAGTTATCCCTGAAGTATTCTAACAAATATTTCTAAATGTTTTACCTCATTTTCTTTTGGTTCTCCCTTGTAAATCCAAGCCAAGACTACATGTTCTTCTTTGTCATCCCCTTGAGAGGTAGATGCTTTAACCATACCAGTTGCTTTATGAATTTTTGGTTTTTTAGATGTAGTGGGTGTGAAAGATGGGGAAGGTTTCCCATATGATCTTGGTGACATTGAAAGTTCTGTCAATGATGGGGTCATGTCCAGCTTGTATCCTTCCATACTAGTTTCTTCAAGTTTTAAGGTCTTTCCAAAGCTTCTCATAACCATGTCTTTGGTAGTCTCAGGGAGAGTCTCTTTTAGAACTTCCTTGTTATGAGGGACCATACTATCTGCTTTAACATTGTTACAAGTATAACTGGCATCTACAGGAATTGTCACTTCCACCGCATTATGTGGGAATTTGATACACTGGTGGTAAGTAGATGGTATTGCATGCATTTCATGGATCCAAGGTCTCCCTAATAGTATGTTGTAAGCCAAGGGTAGATCTATAAGTTGACATATCACATTTCTTTCAACTGGTCCTATTCTGATTGGTAGAACAATGAGACCTTTAGAGGATCTTTCTTCTTCATCATAAGATTTGATAGTGATCTTGCTTCTTGAATCAATGGTTTGTTCTAAGAGACCCAACTTCTTGATTAGATTGAGAGTACAAATGGTCAACCCTGTGCCTCCATCTATCAATACACGTCTAACATGGGATTTGTGAATTAGGACTTCAATATGAAGAGGTTGATTATGTAGATGTGTCAATGATTTGTCATCTTCTTCTAAAAAAGAGAGGTAATGTGGTGTTGAGATATGATTAACCATTGCTTATAATTTGTCTATATCAATGTTCGTTGGCACATTTTCTGAATGTAGGGCTTGTTCAAGAATTTTCCCTATGCACTGAGGAGATTTTAAGTAACTCAAAGATGGAAATTTGAGCAGAGGTTCATTGCAATTGATCCACCAAGTTATAGTTCACTGCTGGAATGGTAACTATTTGTCTTGTTGCCGCTAGTTTGGGAATAGTGGCAACAAGTACCTTGGAAGTTGTTGCTGGTTTTGATGAGGAATTAGGTCCTTTAATTGTAACTTGTTCTTGACTTTGGGTTACTACATTTGATTGGGAAGATGTGTCCTTAACACCTTTGATAGTGACAACATTAATTGATTTGGTTTTAATGTTTAGCATGTTGATCACATTATCATTATTGGAGTAGGTGTAATTTACTTCATTTCCTTTTCCTTTAGATGCTTCCCCTTTCTCATAATTAGGGAATGGTTTGTTAAATTCTGTATGCTCTTCATTAGTGGTGTGTCCTTCCATCTTGATTTTACCACCTTCAATAAGGTCTTGTATTACATGTTTAAGTTTAAGACAGTTACTAGTCTTGTGTCCCTTATTTTTTTGAAAGATACAATAAGAATTGTCATCCCACCATCTTGGTTTGACTTCTGGTCCCCATGGTTTTGAATCCGTGATCGTGAGAACTTTGTTGTCTAAGAGTGTCTTTAAAATAGTCTCAAGAGGTTCTCCCAAAGGATTGAATGTTTGTTGAGGCTTGGAAGTCCATGGTCAACCCTTTTTGTTCTCATTGTTTTCTTTCAGTATTATGGTTGTTACCTCTACATCTTTACTTTCTTGCATGCTATTCATCAGATTAAACACTGTTGGTTTAGTATTAGCATTAGACGCATATACCACTCCATTGTTAACAAGATTTTGTTTTGTTTCCACCATTTAGGCTTGTTGTTGGAGTTGGTAGGTTTTTTATCACTTTGGAGAGTGATTTCTCCCTTTTTAAACATGACTTCTTCAATAGGGATGGCATTCTTGATCATCCTATCAAAGCTAGGTGAATCTTGCATTTGCAATGCATAGTTCAATTTAGGTATCAAATTATTAATAAATATTTCCATCTTTTCTGATTTGGGAATAGCTCTTGAATACCTTGCAAATATTTTCCTCCACCCTTGTAGAAAGTGTGTAAAGGATTCGATGGTTCTTTGCTTTGTGTTACACAGATCCATCATGGTTACATCGTGTTGTATATTGTAGGAATAATTTTTTATAAATCATTGAATTAACTCCTCAAAATATTTTACCTTAGGTGTGAGTTTGGAGAACCACTCCATAGCATTTTTTCCTAGGCTCCCCGAAAATAGTTTCATTAAGTATGTAGGTTCATGCATGTACTCTATGCTTAGAGCACAAAACTCTCTCACATGGTCATGTGGGTCAGTCTCTCCCATATAATTGTCATATTTTAGCCTTGCCATGTTGGGAGGAAACAGAACCATATTAATACACTTGTCAAAATGAAATGGATAAATGGAGTCCAAAGAGTATTTTGTCTTGGGTTTAGCCTTCTCTTGTTTGAGATTTGCAAGTTCATTTTGCATCAAGGTTAGTTGTTTGGTGAGAATAGAGATAGGAGTTGATACCTCCTTTTCCTTTAGTTTTTCAACATCATAATATTTAGGTAATTTTACTCCAGTGGAAGCTAGATGGAGAAAGTATTTCTCTTTGTCTTCACCAATTATTTTTTCTAATGTTCTTTGGAATTTCCTACTTTGTTTGAGTTTATTGTATTCTTCTTCGGGAATGTCTCCATCACTTTCTGAATCAAACAAAGGGTGGTCGATGCGTGGTTCTTCTTCACCACTGCTAGCATCACCTTGATCTCGTTGGTCTTGGTCATGGTTGTATGCTTCAAACGCATTATCCCATTCATTCCTAGCAGCATCCATTTCTGGTGTGGATGCGTCTGTGTTGAATAGAGGATTGCGAGATGTCTCTCCCTTTTGAAAATGTAGCAATTTAGGAGGTACTTCTGATTCGTCAGAAAAATACTTGTTGCATCTTGTGTTAACCATGAAGTTGTGTCTCAACTTTGTCAAAACTTCTTGATAGTGTCAAGTAGAGTCTCAAATGGTCCAAGTGAGTGTGTCTAGGTAGAAGTGTTGTTTGTGTTTTGGTGGAAGTAAATGATTCCAGGGTCAAAGGGTTAGAATGCCATGTTAGTGAGCTGGGAATCAAGTTGTTTTGAAAAGTGAATAGACCACACGTATTGAGACCAATTGTAAGAGTTTGAAAGGACATGCAAGGTAGATGTCTGAAAAAGTATTGAAATAGTGACAGAGATACCAGAAAAAGGAAACAAGACTAGACTAAAGAGCCAAAAGGGTATCCAATTTTACTAAAGTTTTTTGAGAAAAAAATCTACACGTGCCCACTATCCTAGATGCGACCCTCTGCATGTGAGCTAGGAAATACGGGATGCGAGCCTCTGATGAACTAAATGTGAGCCAAGAAATACGAGATGCGACCTTTCTCCCTATATATGATGCAATGTTGACCAGACGCGATTCAGGATACCAGATGCGATCTTGCACAACCTAATGCGATCCAGGATAGACTAAAAATGACTCTTAGTTGTTTTGTCAAATCTTGTCAATTTTGTCTTAGAAATGCATGAAGTTTGTTTGATTGTGGATTGTTTTCTAAGACTTTCCAGTGAGTAAAAAACACATATAGCCCAAGGATTGAATTTTGTTGCTTGTTTGACGGCATTATATTTTTAATAGATTTTTAGGCACATCAAGCATTTTTTGCATTGTCAGAGGGGAACAAACACATCCTTACGCTCTATTTTCTAAGTAGAGGATAAAAATCCTTGCTCATAGACTTAGGTACACACTCAAATGCTAATCAAAATTTGGCCATCATGAAGCACGAAATGGATCCAGTCATGATGCCATATTGGCCGACTCCAAATGCAAGTGAGGGCACGATATGACGAGTATCTTGGGGAAATTACTTTTTTCCTTGCACAAGGATTATCACCCTTTCAGGGATGAATTGGGTAGTTTGACTACAAATTTTGTTGTTTATGATGGGGCAATTCATTCAAAATCATCTCCCATAGAATTGCACAAGGCAAAATTGAGGCATATAGCCCTATGAGTACTCAAATAGGTGTAGTCTTGCAAGCAAGATTCAAGTGGCTCCGCTCTACACATACCCAAGCATGTTCAAGGAATGATGTCAAAATTCCAAGAACAAAACCAATTTTGTCTTCCAAGGCTTTGGCCTACAAGGAAACAATTATTTATAGTGAGTTGGAAGGGTTGGCATAAAACCTATACTCACTTGGGTCATTCCCGAGAGATTTTTCCCTCAAATGGTAGGCCCTCTAATGTTTAATAAGCATACAAAGGATTTCGAGATTTTTGA
The DNA here is from genome assembly GCA_018584345.1 of Thuja plicata. Lineage (NCBI taxonomy): Eukaryota > Viridiplantae > Streptophyta > Pinopsida > Cupressales > Cupressaceae > Thuja > Thuja plicata. The sequence goes on from MU223248.1 coordinate 1,010,742, forward strand.
TTCTTCGAAAGAAGAAGAGCATACTCTCTAGTCCATGTCATTTTCTCCCAAAATACTTTAATCAATGTTCATTCCCTCAAGCAAGTTTGAGCTTGATTTAGATATTCCTAAATTATGGAAACATAGGACTTTGAAAGAAAAGTTTTATTGTTCAGTTTCCCCAAAATTAGGTGATTTTCTTGTTCAATTACTATCTCCAAAATTTTAGACAATAAATATTCAATTACCCCACAATTTTTAGTGCTTTGTGTTGTTCAATTATTTTGTCCAAAGGGAAATTTAAACGATGAATATTGTTCAATTAGTACCACAAAGTTTAATGATTTTCTTGTTCAGTTACTTTTCCAAAATGAAGTTAAACAATGAGTTTGTTTTCCTTGTTCAATTACTCCAAATTTCTCTCAAATTTTAAACCAACTTTTGACTTTCTGATTTTCCTTGAAGGAAAAGAGCATACTAATTTGATTGATTTAACAAGTGATTAGAAAGTGTTCTTAAGTTATAAATCTTGGAACAAAGCTAATCTATCAAGTTAATCTAAAAACTTGCAAACCACAAGTTAGGAAAAGCCTTTCCACCTTCTGGATCGCAACCTGCAAGAAAAAGTTAGGCTATGTAAAGGACAAAGTCACAACAGATAAAAACATTAGTGGTTAGGCAACATAATGTTCAAATTAAAAAGTGAGATACGAGCCTAGAAACTTGGGATGTGATCTAAAATACCAGATGTGAGCCTTTACCTAAGATGTGATAGAAGGCCTACCAGATGCGAGCCTTCACCAAAAATGACCTAGGATTTCTCAGATGCGATCCTTGAAACCCGAGGTGCGATCGAATATCCTGCGTTGCGATCAAATACCCCAGATACGAGCCTTTGTGACCAAAAGTGATTCTGTACACAAAAATTGAAAACACCAATTAGCCAAAAATGATTAGGAAATGAAGGAAAATGTGGATTCGGACCCCACGGTGGGCACCAGAAATGTGTGTGTGATTTTATGCACCTTTTGAGAATGACACGACGCTTCAATAAGTCATTATATTAGTGAAATAACATAAAAAGAAAGGGTTTGACATTAATCACTAAAACTGACCTATTGCTTCCTATCTAAGAAGATTTTGAAGAATGCAATAATGTGCCCTCATATTATGCATAAATCAGTGACAAAAACAACCTAGAATGGAAGATTCAAATGAAATTAATCTAATATTCTCAAGAAAAGTCCATTTTAAACTCCAAGATGAAATATTATAGAAATACAACTATTAGAGCTAAAAAGAAATATAAATCCCTAGAAATATGAGCAACATAAGTTTACTCCTTCAACTCTCCAAATATGGGCAGCATAAGGATGCTTTCAACTATTAAAAAATTAAGGGTCATTTGAGCTCAAAAACCATCCAATTTATAGAAAGAAGGGAGGAAGACGAGAAGGCTCTAGAAGGGAAGCCATTAATGAGGGTGTAAGACTCATTAATGAGGAGTGTGGAAGAGAATGTGTAAGAGGAATTAATGCTTCATTTATGAAAGCATTTATGACTCATGGGTGAGGGTTTAAGAAGCATGGGTGAGGGTTTAAGGTCAAGCTTGAGAACGTTGACTTTTGGGGGAGGGTTGAATTACTATTCACAAAATTAGGAATGTGACAAGCTTAGGGGTCGCTTAGGATTGGGATTAAGGGTTAAGGCATGTGATTAAGGAGATAGAGATGGGAGGAGAGAGAATGAGTGAAGGGGGGATTTGCTAATTAGGGTTAATTAGCTAATTTAAGAATAATTATCATGTGAGAAGGGGTTTGGATGAGTTTGAACTCATGGTTAGGTAGTTGAGATTGGTTAGGTTAGAGCGAATATTAATGAAATGAAATATGTAAATAATATATTCACTCAATAATAGAGATTTTAATTAATTATTTAAGCTATTGATTGCTTTGTAATAATTAATTAGGACTATAGCCAAATTGAATTAATTAGGCTAGGGGAATGGTTTTTCTCTCTTTTGCAAGTGAGGAGTTTGCAATTGGGATTTTATTTAATTCCTTTTAAATTAATTATCTTAGCCATGTATTTGATTATTTTTGAATTGGCTAAAAATGATTAATTTAGATTAGTGATTAGATCACTTAGGAGATTAATTGTGATTTCAAAAGAATTATGCCAACCGATTGAAGAGTTGTCTTGACATAATTAGGGGTATGATCACACTTAGGGAAAATAGGGTCTATGGTCAGAGAAAACCAAATTAGGGTGGTTACAAAACTGAGTACAAATAAAAAAAGGTACCAACAGAACACCTTATGAAATATGGTATGATCACAAACCTAATGTTAGTTATTTCAAAGTTTTTGGAATCAGATGTCATATATTGAAATATTCTAGAGAAGGAAAGTTTGATTCTAAAGGGGATGAAGGAATATTCTTAGGATATTCTACAAGGATTAAAGCCTATAAGTGTTTGAATAAAACTACTAACAAAATGGTGGAATGTGCTAATGTCAGAATTGATGAGTTTGCAGAAAAGATTGAAGAAGAAAGAAAAAAGAAACTTGAAGACTATGATAAGTTTGTATATGTACAACTTGATGTTCCTGACACCTTATCGAGAGCACCTATCAAGGAGGAAGCTGAAAATTTTTCTCTACAACTGAACAATTTGGATGAAGCACTAAGACCTCCTGAGCCTATTTTAGAAAAATATGTGAGGAGGTACCACTCCCTGAGTGAGATTATTATAAATAAAGATTTTTGAGTGATGACTAGAAGCAACGTAAGAGACAATACATGTTTGATATCTTCATTTGAGCCAAAGAAAGTTAAAGATGCACTAGATGATGAAGATTGGATGAAAGAAATGAAAGAAGAGTTTGATCAGATAGAAAAGAACAATACATGGAATTTAGTACCCAGGCCAAAGGATAAAAATATTATTGGTACTAACTAGATTTTCATAAACAAATTGAATGCGAATAGTGAAGTTATCATAAATAAAGCTAGATTGGTTTGCAAAGGTTATGCACAAGAAGAAGGAATAGATTATGGTGAGACTTTTGCACTTGTTTCTAGATTGGAAGGTGTTAAAATACTTCTAGCTTATGTGGCTTACAAAGGATTCAAAGTTTATCAAATGGACGTCAAGTCTGCATTTCTGAATGGGATACTGGAAGAAGAATGTTACATTGAACTGCCTAAAGGATTCATTAAGAGCACAAATAAGAACAAGGTATGTAAGTTACATAAAGCTCTTTATGGTTTGAAGCAAGCACCCCAAGCATGGTATGAGAGGTTGCACTCTTATCTAATCAAAATAGGATTTCAAAGAACAAGTGATAACAGTAATGTTTAGTTGAAGTATAATAGTGACAACAAGGTTTTGATTGTTGAGATTTGTGTTGATGACATTATTTTTGGAGGCAATAACACCTTATGTAAGGAATATGTTGATGAAATAAGAAAAGAGTTTGAAATATCTATGATTGGAGAGATTAATTTCTTTCTACGACTACTGTTATAGCAATTTACAGAAGGGATCTACATTACACAAGATAAGTATACCAAAGTTATCCTCAAAAATTTTGGTATGGAAGATTCCAAGCCTGTTGGAACATCGATGGTCACAAGATGTAAATTATCTAAAGAAGATGAGACATAAGAGGTGGATAATACTCTTTACTAATCCATGATTGGTAAATTGTAGTATGTTGTTCATAGCAAACCTGATATAGCGCACGATGTTGGGATTGTTGCAAGATTTTCTTCTAATCTAAAGGAAACACATATTTCTATAGTCAAGAGAATTTTTAGATATCTGAAAGGAACTTAAGATTTTGGTTTATTGTACAAGAAAGGAATTACTTTTGATCTGCAAGTCTACACTAATGCAGATTGGGCTGGAAATGTAGATTTTTGAGAAAAAATTGGGCATTTTTTGGATTTATTTTAGATTCTTGAAGATGTTTTTTTTTTCAAAAAACTTATTTGATAACTTATTGATTTATCCTCAATCAAGATATATTTATTTTCCCCTAATTTATTTCAAGCCATAAGGCATAGCAAGAGCATAAATGAAATTATGGGATAGAAATGGATAAGTGAAGGAGCAAGGAAGGTTATGTGATTTTCAAGTTATCTTGCAATGGGATAACATTTTTTATCTATGATAAGGGACTATAATATAGAAATGTAAGGGTGATAGCATGAGGTCCATAGGAATGGGCATGTCAAGAGGTTTTTGAAAAAATGTTTTTTATTTTAATATTCTTAATTTTGATCAAAATCAATGGGTAATTTTGGATAGAATGGAGATAGGATATGGATATGATAAGAAAGATCAAAGGAGATAATGGATTATGGAAGTAAAAAAAGGATAAGTTAATGGATATTGTTTTAAGGGTGTAGAGAAGGTGAAATAGATAGGATGCATGATTCTTATAGAGATCCTTAACCTTGTCAAGATCAAAGGTGGAAAAAAGGAATATTGAGGTAGATAGATTGGATGAAGGATAATGGAAGATTTAGTGGATAGAATAGGATGGATGTGTTAGAACCAAAATTTTCAATTTAGATTCTATTCCTTTAATCTTTTTTTTTTACAATGATTATGTATTTTCCTTAATATTTTTCATATGTTACCATCTTGATTCAATCATGAGAATAGTTACTGTGGGTTTTCATGTGTAGGGGGAATATTTAATGGTGATCAACATATCACATACCAAGGATTATTACCAGCAAGGGAACATTCCTATGGAAGTAGGAAAATGTGTAATCCATACAAGAACAAGGTGGAAATTCATCTATGTGTCGTCCTACTCGGTCAAAGTTGTCTCGTCAAGAATCTATCAAGTAAAAAGGCGTTCTGAATAAGCCAGGATATCATCTTTCAAAGACAATGGATTCTCTAAGATAAATTAGCCAGGATAAATAATTGGCCTAAAGTATCAAACAAGATGTGACTTCAAGTAAGAAAGTAGGGCAAAAATCATGACCAAAGTCCTTCGAAGTGAGGTGGGGCTGCCTCACTCAAAGTGTCGATTAAAAGTCATATCTAATTGTAGACACCTAAAACTGGTTCAATTCTTGTGCCCCCTTTTTAACATGTCTTCTATATTGTGTGTTTGAGCTTTATCATTCACTAATATTGTGTCATTCTTTCATGTCATCAATTACTAACATTTATCTCATTTTGGCTGAATTGATCATTTTCCTAAATTAATCCAAGATCATTCCAAACTTATTCGATTCCAAACTCATATCAATGTCTTATTAATCTCTTTCAATCAATCCTCTGGCATTGTCAAAATTCATCGATGCCTTATCATCATTAATCAAAGAGAATTGTCATGTTCGTCAATGTCTCCCTAGGAGCATTTTCAAGTTTATTAATTTCTTCTCCTAAATCATCATTTGAGTGCAATGTCCAAGTTCACCAATGCCTCATCATCATTTAATTCCTCCTATAGCATTGTTAAATTTCATCAATGTTATTTCATCATCAATCATCATTTCGAGAGCATTGTCAAAGTTCATCGATGCCTCGCTATCATTTTCACATTTTAGGAGCATTGTCCAAGTTCATATATGTCTCCTTATATTTATTTATCCTCTAGAATCATCCAAGTTCATTGATGACATTATATCATTTCCAACCATTATCGCGAGAGCATTGTCAAAGTTCATTGATGCCTCATGATTTCCTAAACTATTCCAGAATCATCGAAATTGATCCTAATCCTTATCAATATCATCAAAATCCATTCAATTGCACATTAATGCCTTCTATTTGGCCAATAACCCTTTAATTTGTCCTCTAGGGATGAATAACCCACATTTTATCCCTATGTCCTAATCGAATAAATAAATTGACTTTATTTATTCCATTTTTCTATTGTCTTCCTAAATTAATTAATTTCTTATCTTTTTGAATTATGGGATTTTCCTAATTTGAGGGAATAATGAGTTTTTAAATTCAAAAATTGAGCTCTTACATTCTCTCCCTTAATTATGCTTCATATCCCTATTAAGGTGCTTCATGATTTCTTCCACCTTTCCCTATTCATTTCTTCCATTTTCCCTCTATTATGCCTACTAATTTATGCATTCTAATTCTTCAAATTTTCTCTCATTTTTATAAATTGAGATTCAATTCTCTCTTTCAAGTTAGAAACACTATCTCCTAGTATTCTTGTGATCATTTCTTTGGCTTTTCAATATGTGTGCATTTTTTTCATTGACAAAGAGCAACATAATATACTCTATGGAGAAGAAAGGAGAGCATTTGAGAATCACTTAAAGGAATTTTTTATGTGTTTATTGCATTTTTTTTTTGAATTCTCATTTCAATGGCTCTAATGTTAGATTATATAGGTTTACATATTGTTTAGGGTTTTATGGTTACCTAGATATGCATTTTCTGCCTTTTTATGATCTTACATTTGGTGAACCCAACGTGAAGTACTACACAGTTAATCAAGTCCTGCACAATTGGTCACATGTCCTATACACTTGGTACCTAGACATGCATAGTTGGTCACCAACCTGTGCACTTGGTCAAATAGGATGGTTTTTTAGGGTTTAGGATTGATATTTGCTAGTTTAGGAAGCATTTTTGCATTTTATGCTTACGTATCTTATTTTCATCTGTTAGAAAGCTAAAATGGATCCTAAATAATGAAAATGAACCCTAACTTGGTTAATGAACCTCATATTTTGATTTGGAAGGTTACAATGAACTCTCATATTTGATTTGGGCTCTTAAAATGAACTTCACCTAGTTTAGGGTTACATGCAATCAAGATCCTTCCAAATTCATTCAAAGTCACAATCTAGCGTAACTAGGGGTTCAAAGTGAATACTTTATGTCAAATCAAGTTGTTTAAGTTGAAAAGGAACCTAAAATGAACATACACACTTGAATTGGGAATCTAAAATGAACTTTGAACTAGTTTAGGATCAAATGCAGATTTCTTGTTTAAGGTGTTTCCAAATCGATTCAATCTGCACATAAGTTAATCAGGGATTTCAAAATTGGTTCAAATATTTCCTTATCATTCTGAAATGGCCTAAAATAAACCTTAACTGCATGTTTCTAATATATAAATGCTTATTATGGTCAAAACTTTGTTTTTTTGAAAGGTTTTACCCTTTTTTTAGATTATGATCAGTAGTTGCACAGTTGGTCATAGGTCCTGCACAGTTGGTAGTCTGATCCTGCATAGTTATTCAAAATTTGCATATTTATTTTTGTGTTACTGATGATTTGTTTAGCATTTTGGAAATCATGGGATGAAGAATGAATCATAAAACTACTAATGAGTTTGATGCAGGATGTTTGTTGAAGACCTTGTGAATCTTCCAAAACTTTCATGTCTACTTTTAGTAGTTAGAAAACACTTCAACTTGGTGCTTAAATAGAATCATTTTTTCTTAGGTTTCTGAGGTGTATTCTAGTTTTTTAATCCCAAGGAGTCACATGGATGTATCATCTCCCCTCGCCTTTGTGGATCTTGAGTGAAAGATAAATCCATGCAAATCCTTTAGTGTGGCTACCTCCTGAGATCTTTAACAGAGCCAATGAGAGTGGATTGCCCAATCGGTAACAAGCTAAAGTCAAGCTCTTCCAAATTGGTATATAAAAAATGTCATTGTGATTAATCTCACATTGAATAGGTGTCAAATTCTCTATGCTAAAAGAAGATCTTCCTTAGTACCCTCGTGGTGCATAAAAACCTACAGAACTCAACTTTTGTAGGTAATTGGGAGGCCTCCTTAATGGAGCTAATATGTCACATGCATAGCCACCCAAATGGATTCCCTAACTAAAAACCTTATTGTAGTATCCCAAAACCCTCTATATGCTGGTGTGGAAGGTTAGAGACCAACTAAGACACCCCACATTTTTGTGACTCTTAGTAGAGACGATGGTCCCTTGGGAAGTGATGACACTTGGGATCCGAAGCTTGGTGTGCCTGAGAAGTGAGTGCACTGTAAGGAGGATTCCATGCCTCCAAGATTCTAAGTTTTCCTCTATTAGTAAGCAAGGCTAAAATTTGTTCAAGTGGGGATTCAACATATATTTTCCTTGCCATCCTTAGGTTATGATGTGTTTGTTTCAATTTTACAACATCCATTCTTAATGATGTGTCTTGTGTGGGTGTTTCAAAAATTTTAAAGAAGAATTCAAAAACACTCCTGAACATTCAAAATCTCATGCCAAACATTCCCAGACATTCTTAAAAACTTTGATTTTCCCCAAAACACCTTGTTTCAAAATCTTGTGAACATGTGGAGACCAAAAAATTTATCTTGGAGCCTTTTGGTTTGCTTCATTCTTGCATATTCATAGCATAATCCCTTTATCATACGTTGCATTTTCAATATTAATCCTCTTGCATTAATCCCACATCATAACTGCATATTGCCTTGAAAAATCCTCATATTGCTTTTAGATCCTTTTCAAAAACTTTGTAAAATCCCAAAGGAATTCAAATTTTAGAGTCTTACCTTATGTCATTAAAGAAAGAATATTGACTTGGTCCCTTTTGTCCCTTTATCAAATTTCCCCCTTATCATTTGGTGTCACTCCATTTTTTTCATCTTGGATTGGACCTAGTCCCTTTTTATCCCTTTATCCAATTGATCCTTTTTAAAGTCAAGGTCCCTATTCACTTTCCTAAGGTTAGGCTCTTAGGTTTGCAATTTTTGAAGATTTTTCAAATCCAAAAAAATCAATTGCATTAAGTCATAGGTTTCTTTGCATAGAATCATCCAAAGTCCAAATTTGCATTTTACATAAAGTCATTACATACCTTAAGCTCCATTTCAGCCTCAAAGTCCCTCAAAAAAGTCAAAAAAATCTTGCATTTGCATATAGTCATCATGTCGATCTTCACTAGGTTCCAAACATCCAAAAGGAAACAATAAATGTATCAACTCATGTTTCCATCACAAGGAAAATCACAATTACCTTTTGATCAAAGAAAAGATATACCTTTTCAACAAATGACATCAACACAACCAAGCAATCAGTTACATCAAGTCCATGTGAACATGATTCAGAAATTGCAAACAAAGTTGGAAAAATAAAATAAAATCTTGGAAGATAAGCTAGAAGAGATAATGAAGAATAAGCATCCAAATGAATCTTTTGATTAATTTGGCATGAAAATTCTTATTCATAGATCAAAGATACCAAAACTTATTTTGCGGCTCAATGAAACAAACAAAATCTTTAATAAATTTCAATCCAATCATGTGCAAGAGAAAACATTTTCCCACCAAGTCCCAGATCAAGTCCATTTTGATCATATTCAAGAACAACCTTTGTTTGATCAAATTCCCAAACAAAACTTTCAACCAATGCATGGCATAATTCAATTGGGGCCACCACCTAATTATGAACCGATCTTCATTCCAATTCAACCAAGTGTTCCTCAAGAAACCAAACACCCTCTTGTGTCCTCAAATCAAACAAGTTTTTCTCAAACAAGGACAACTTCAAATATTACACCTTTTGTACATCAACCAATCATAGTCAATGAGAAACCTTTTTTTGAACATATTCACTCCAAAAATTCTTTCCAACATGTAAATAATGATGAGATATCACCAACAAGATCCATGAAGCAACACAAGTTCAAATCCAAAATTTTAAAGAATTTGTTTCAAAAATTGGATCAAATAAATAATGCACCTGTGTCTAGCAACTGCTCATACCAAAAAAATCACATGGATGACATACCTATTTCCTCTCAAGACATTAACCTTCAAGAAAAATCCATGTTTCCCTCCACTCCTTCATCCCCACATTCCTCCCAAGAAAAATTTCCCCCATCCCCATCAAGTGATTCTTCCAACAATGCAACCTTCCAATGGCTATCCACGAAAGAAATCTAAGCTAGTCCTATGCATAGCCCAAGTTCCTTTGAACCAATTACACCATGTCCTCCAATTTTAATTAGGCCTATTCATGAGATTCCTATCCAAATTTCATCTCCTCCATCTCAAATCATTAACCCCTTTCAAGAATCCCCCTTACATATTCAAATTCATTCTCCATGTCAAGAGGATGGTCCAAAGCACAAAGAAACATGTCTTTAAACAAATCAAGATCAAGATCCTATCAATAACCAATCCCCTCTAATTTCTTACCAAGATCACATTTCCCTTGATCCTTATGATAATCCCATCCAAGAAGATCCCCTTCCATTTCAAAACCAAAATTTCCTTCCAAGTCTCATTGGCCTTTTACTTTCTAAGCAAGATCATGATTTCCCTTCCATTTCTTCCCATGATCCCATTCCAATTCAAGATCAAGGTGTTCCTTCACCTTCATGTCCACCAGAATATCCCTCCATCCCTTCATTTCCTTTTCCCAACCATCCAAATTTTCCACAAGATCCTATCCTACTAGATGATCCTGTCACTGATCCTATTCCATCACAAGATCCCATTATTCTTCCTGATCCCCCTTGTGATCCAAGCACATCTATGCAAGTTTTTCATGAACCCCTTATAATTCAAATGGGTTCCCCTATTTCTATCTAGTATAATCCACCTCATGGTCCTATAAGCCCTTCCATATCATACACACCTCAAAATAATGGACTCGCGTCTTGTAGAAAGTATCCTATTGGTCATATTGGTCAAAGCAAGCATTATCAAGTCAAAGGGTTAGACCTCCGTAAAAAAGGTAAATTGAAACCCTTACATGTCCAAGAAAATTAAAATGGCCATGGTATTAATAATAAATCTACATCTCAAGGTGTTTGTATCCCTTTAAAATCCATATCCAAATGTATACCTCCCCCTTCAAACCTTCCATCCATCCTAGGTCCATATATTCCTCCCTCGACTAGTTCTCAACCCCCTTATCCCTTCCCACATGCAAGTCAAAAAAGGAACACATCTTGGAGAACCTTCCATCCATCCAAAAGGCCTCCATATCCTTCCTATCCATCCATGAATCCCATTCCCTTTCCAAGAAATTTTGATTCCAAGCATAAAATCTACAACTCAAGAAATCCACATGCAGACAAGGATCAACATGTCCAGTCTAATCGACATGTACAAAAAAATATAAACATGATCCTAAAAGAAAAATAAATGTCAAAACGGCCACAAAGGCCCATTAAGCAAAAAGAAAAGTCAAAATCAATATGTGCAAGCAATACACTCCAAGGACCCACAAAAGAATGAAAAATCCAAATGCATGTGGATTCCCAAAAAGCTTCTTCAAGCACAAAGTCCCAAAGAAAAGTCAAAACTGGCATCCAAACTTGCTATCCCTCCATCTAAATGTCTTCCATCTTCTAAATCCATTTTGGGTCCTTGTGTCCCAAAATCCATATCCATTCATCCATTAATCCTTCAAACTCCAAAATCTATTTTTCCTCCATCACTCCATCACCCCTCAAGGCATGTGCCAATGTTGTTCTTGCATCCATATCCATCCTTTTGTCACTCCCTCAATCATATAACACCTGGTTTCCACCCTTTCCTCCATCCTATCCAATCCTTTTCATAAAATTTATCCATCCTTATCCAATCATCCACTTCATATCCCTTTGTCATTACCCTACCAACATCTTTGAGAAATATATCTCAAAAGAAAATTTTAGAGAATACAAACACTTGATTCTTTCATCCATGTCATGTCATGCATCCAAGATTATTCCCAACATGTCAAAAAAGTCAAAAAAAAAAAAAAAAATGAAAAAGAAAAAAGTTGCCTTGATAAAAACCTGGCAAATAGGTGTCTTGGTAGCACAAAAAAATAAAATAAATAGAAATAAATTTCATCCAATAGTGAAAACCTAGAAAACATGCAGTTTGGGAAAGTACCATGATGAAAACCTGACAAACAGGCGTCATGTGTAATTCTATGAACTTCTTGCAGTCTATACTTGGGGGCAGATTCCATTTGTGTTATAATCCATTACTCCTATCATTATCCTCTATTATCCCTAGCCTTCCCTCCATTATCTTATGTCTGTCATATCCATTATCATATCTCCTTTTCCCAAACTTTGATCTTGACACAATTACAAATCTTCCTTGAAGCATCACATGTCCTATCTGATTACATTGTCTTGATCCCTTTGGTCTACATTGTCTATCCTATCACAACCTTTCATCTATATTTTGTTTCCCTTCTCATTATCCCTAATTGATCTTGCATATTATATCATTTTCCTTTCCATATCATGTCATTATCCTATCCAAGTCCTAACATTGTCCTATCCAACACCCTATCTTGGTCTTGATGTACAATAAGGACGTTCAATGCAAAAACATGTTTTCAAATAAAAACCTCTTGACATGTCCATTTCTCGCATTCCATCCACTACATTATTTTCCTTATCCTATCATTGTCTTTCCCAATCCCTCGGGTTGGTAAAAAAATTACTATCCCATTTCTTGGATAGTCCTTGGCACCTAACCAGATCAAATGCAACGACCCTTGGCCTTCATCCCTCTATCAGTCCATTTCTCCTTTCAAAGTATCCTTACCTTGCTAGACACTGGGGAAAATTTCAAAAAATCCTAAAAATCCAAAAACATTACATAACGTCCTGAACAAATGCTAAAAATTTGCATAATGTCCTAAAAAAATCTCTAAAAATCAAATATGATCCTGAAAACAAACCTTAAAAATCATATACGATGCTAGAAAAATCCCTAAAAGCATAAAAGGTCATGAAAAAAATCCCTAAAAATCGTAAAAGGTCCTGAAAAAAAATATCATCACAAAAATAGTCAGATATCTCAAAAAACCTAAAAATTTAAAAAGCTTCTTCAAAAATCTGCAATAAATTTGTACATACTTGTCTTTCTTTTGTGTAACGATCATCATGTTTGCAGAAATTTGTGGCAGATCCATCATCCTGTGCTTAATGAAATCATGCTCTCGCAAACATGATCTGAATCATTTTGACTCAACATTTAATCTAGTTAGACTTGTTCAATCTTTCGATCTTTACTATCAACCAATCAATCTATCCAACCCATCAATCAATCATCTAATCAGTCAATAAAAATTAAGCTATCAAATAAAGAACATTTAATGCAAGTAACAAAAAAATAGAATGGTTGTTGGCTCACATTGTTTCAGTGAGTGTTTATCTTTCATTGATTTTTCTTTTTGATCATGTCCCTATGCTACTCGATGATATTATCTGAACTTATGAGAGTGGACGGGATGGTTCATGATCAATTTTTATTTTGTCTTCTGCATGTTTGATGACTCATGAAATTTTGGGGCATGGCAGCTATATGCTTCAGGATAGAGAAGATCATCCTTTGTCTGCATCGTGTTTGTTTACGCAAAAGGATGACTTTCTCACTTTGGATTTTGTGCCACGATGCGCTACATCTGGTTTTTCTATATCAAAATAAGCTCTTATGACATAATTGCACTTTTGAAAGCCAAAACTCTTTCCTTCTTACTAACATTTCTTTGTCTAATTTCTACTTTCTGCTAACATTTCTTCTGTCAATCCATGCAATCAATTTATTTTCAAAAAATTGTCCTTGTGTCAATGTCCGCCCAATTTTTTGAGGGGACGCACTACCTCCATTTATGTCAATCCACTGGGGCATGATTTTTATTTTTCAATCCACTAGGGCATGATTTTTAATTTTTCTTTGACCCAATGCTCACAATCACATTATATCAAAGAGGGGCAAAATGTAGACACCTAAAAATGGTTCAATGCTTGTGCCCCATTTTTAACATGCCTTCTATATTCTGTGTTTGATCTTTATCATTCACTAATATTGTGTCATTCTTCCATGTCATCAATTACTAACATTTATCTCATTTTGGCCGAATTGGTCATCTTCCTAAATCAATCCAAGATCATTTCAAACTCGTGCAGTTCTAAACTCATATCAATGTCTTATCAATCTCTTTCAATCAATCCTTTGGCATTGTAAAAGTTCATTGATGCCTTATCATCATCAATCTAGGATAATTGTCATGTTCGTCAATGTCTCCCTAGGAGCATTGTCAAGTTCATTAATGTCTTCTCCTAAATCATCATTTGAGCGCATTGTCCAAGTTCACCAATGCCTCATCATCATTTAATTCCTCCAATAGCATTGTCAAAGTTCATCGATGCTATTTCATCGGCAATCATCATTTTGAGAGCATTGTCAAATTTCATCAATGCCTTGCTATCATTTTCACATTTCAGGAGCATTTTCCAAGTTCATCCATGTCTCCTTATATTTATTTATCCTCTGGCATCATCCAAGTTCATTGATGTCATTATATCATTTCCAATCATTATCGTGAGAGCATTTTCAAAGTTCATCGATGCCTCGTGATTTCCTAAACTATTCCAAAATCATCAGAATTGATCCTAATCCTTATCAATATCATCAAAATTCATTCAATTGCACATAAATGCCTTCGATTTGACCAATAACCCTCTAATTTGTCCTCTGGGGATGAATAACCCATAGTTTATCCATATTTCCTAATCGAATAAATAAATTGACTTTATTTATTCCATTTTTATATTGTCTTCCTAAATTAATTAATTTCTCATCTTTTTGAATTATGGGATTTTCCTAATTCCTAAATTCTTAATTTGAGGGAATAATGAGTTTTTAAATTCAAAAATTGAACTCATACATTCTCTCCCTTAATTATGCTTCATATCCCTATTAAGGTGCTTCATGATTTCTTCCACCTTTCCCTATTCATTTCTCCATAATTATGCTTCCAGTTTTCTATTAATTTGCTTCTTCTATTTTCCCTCCATTATGCATTGATTTATGCATACTAATTTATGCATTATAATTCTTCAAATTGTCTCTCATTTCTATAAATTGAGATTCAATTCTCTGTTTCAAGTTAGAACCACTATCTCCTAGTATTCTTGTGATCATTGCTTTGGCTTTTCAATACTTGTGCATTTTTGTCATTGACAAAGAGCAACATAATATACTCTATGGAGAAGAAAGGAGAGAATTTGAGCATCACTTGAAGGGAGTTTTTATGTGTTTATTGCATATTGTTTTTAAATTCCCATTTCAAAGGATCTAATGTTAGATTAGATAGGTTTGCATATTGTTTAGGGTTTTGTGGTTACCTAGACATGCATTTTCTACCTTTTTCTGATCTTACACTAATAACCTGGCTGAGGATATCAATGATGCACAAGTTACTCTAAAGGAAAGGAATATTTTTGCAACATCACATGACAAATGATGCTTAAGTGTTCACAGACTCAGCAGTTAAGTTTGTCTATGTCACGGGTTTGCAAGAATACTTTGAGGTTAAGTCTTTGAAGTGTGAACAAGAAAAATGTTGACACATGTCTTAAGGTTTTTGGTACTAGCTAATGTTTTGTGCAAGCACCTTAGGATCGCTGGTATCTTATAAAGTCTTGAAATTTACATGCAATGTAGAATTATTTGGCCATGATTTCCATGGAGATCTAAAGGAAGTAGAGCCTTGTTGAAACATTGCAAAATTTGAAAAGGGGATGTCTCAGAAGTTGTGATTATGCAGGATAGTGACACGTGTCTGGTGGTTAAATGGATTGAGAGAGAGGATTGACTTATGGGACCTAGAAACAAGCACCAAATAAAACTCTTTTCAAGTAAGTGGAAAGGTTGATTAACAATGAATGAAATTGTTTGAAATGTGGTGGAGTTGCTTTGCATGAATGATGGAATAAAGGATGTGTTGAGTGATCCAGCTGAGGATGTAATGATATGAAAGTTATTTGAAGGAAGAACAGTTTGGTTGATGACATCATGTTGAATAATATTTAACATTGGGTAAGTTAAAAAGGCTTCCATATGAGAAGAAATTTACCTGATAATGGGTGATATCACAAAATGCACATGTGGTAGTTGTCCAAAGGGTAGAAATAACCCATCAAGTAAGATAATATTTTAAATAACTATGAGGCTATGAAACATGAATTACTATTTTTTTTAGGGCATTAAACAAATAAATTAAAACATCATTTATGTCGGATGAAGTGAAGCTTTAAATAACTTTAAATGGGTTGTACGATGGTTTGAGTATATTTGATATACCTAAATAAAAAAGTAAAACATATGGCGGTGCGTAGTTGGAAATCAGAGGATAGCCCGCTCATAGGATAATAAAGGCATCGAGTAATTTGTGTAATAACTCAGCAAATATTGATTATTATTTGAGAGGAGGCCTTGTTGAGTAAAGGTAGATAATATTGTTCGAAACTAGTTTCGAATAAGTTAGGGCATCGATTAAAGGTGAATATGATAAAATGAAGGTTTCCAATTAATCGATAAATAAATATTGTGAAGAAGACCTCATAAAGGATTACTCGATGGTTCCTAACTATTCAAATGTATTGAAACAAATGGAGGGCATGAGTGGAACTTCTGGGAAATCAAGGACTTTCCATGTGGCTGATGATTCACTAAGAAAGTTGCAGATCATTTTCAGATGACAAATAAGTTTTTATTTTATTAACTTAATATCTAATTAATTTTCTTTTGAACTGTGTAGGATCTTGTTAGCAGCAAAGACTATGGATGGATTCATGGGAAAATAGGATTTCAATGTTGCAGATGGAACAGATTATCACGTTGGAGATTACAATCAGAGACATCATCCACAATTCAGATACATATTTCCCATGAATAATGCATAAAGTATAAGAAAGGATGTGGCGAGCTATTTGGGGATTATTCATTATGCCTAAATGTTTCCAAATGTTGTCTTGGGGAGATTTTATGTAATTAATCTGTATGTCAGTTTGATTAGTCATCAGTTAAGTGTAAAAGGTCTTTGTGAAAGGGTATGCCTTTTTTCCCAAACTAAATCCTTGTCTATATATAGGGGATAGTTTTGATGTTAGAGGGGATGGTATAACAATAAAACTTATTTTACAATGCACAGTTGATGTATTCTTCAAATCATATGTCCAACTGTATGCAATCATATTCTCAGGCGTAATACAAATCAGGAACTTGTTCTTTAAAAGGTGTGTGATTTCTATCTTTATTGATTAGTTCATTATGATTTTATTTCTAAAAAATAGAGGCTAAATGTGCAGTCTTATGGAATAGTATTTTGAGTATATTATAGTTTGACCATCAGGATAAAGATTGGTTATCAAATTTATTCTATCTTGTTGGCCTTTTTGAGAAAATTTACAACCAATAAGACTAACTACAATATTAATTCAAATTACTTGAACATACAGAAACCATTTGGTTGATAGTTTAAAACTGTCTCATAAGGTTATACGTATAGTCATAAAAATATAATTTTATCACATAAGAAGGACAAGGCACTGGTATGTTATTAATAATTGGAATTTGATTAGAATTTGCATTCATAAAGAAGTCATTTAAGCATTCATCCAGCTATAAAACTATACATTATTTTAAAGCATTCTTTCAAAGAATTTCTATTAAAGCATTCAAATAACACTAAAGTATTTAGTAGTTGTGATATTCACAATTTGATCAGACTCAATAATTCACTTACAATATTGAGAGATCACCTAAGTGATATTTTTGTTGCTATCTTCTATAAAAATCCTTAAACCAGGAAGTTTGGTCAAGATATAGGCCCACCCGCATTGGTTCTGTAGAGCCTAAAGTGAAGGGGAGTAGGATCATAATTGATCACTCTTATATGTTGGCCAATTCAATTGGAAAATCCTATAATTGAGTAGGTAAACTCATAGGATTTCCAATCTGCCGATTTGGGAACCAACAAGATGAAAATTTCCCCCAAGTGTAGAATACAAGTACATAATGGATTACATATGACGCATACTTGTCATATTTTCATCATGATACTTGGTGCAGGAGCACCCACCTATGATCAGGATAGTGAAGGATGATTTTGGGACATTGGAGATGTCTTCCTTATTTCTTTTAAATTTCATTTTTAAAAGGTTTGTAATAACATTCCCGATTTGTGGAACTCTATGTCATGAGTTGGTGCACTATAAATCACCATGAACATAAGAGTCAATGGGATATAGTATGGAGTATTTAGGAATTTTAGGTCCTATAGGAGTTATTTTCTTGTTTTGAATAATGTTAATCCAATCCTATGTAAAGGAGGGTCAAGTTTTCTAAGAATTGAAACTTTTCTTGCAATTGTGTAAAAGTTGTCAAGAATGCAATTTTACATTTTGATAACATTTTCTTGCAAAAGTGCAACTTCTTCCCCAACAGCTCTAACTTTCAAAATATGGTTATGAACCATTGGGTGGAACCATATATACTTCACATCAACCATTTCCAATTTTTGTGAAAGACATTGTATGGAGAAGTAAATCATATATGCAAATAACTGAATCAAATTTCCTATAACTTTGTGGTTTCTGAGCATGTACGGATATGTGGTGGTCTCTGATTGATTGGAGAAGTTTCTATTTTTTTTTAATTCCATTTATAATTTTTTTTAAGTGTTGGTATCATTGTATCTAAAATTTATTCAAACTTTGCATTCATTGGACTATGTTTCTCTGTGAAACCCTCTGAAATCAAGGTTTAGTCCCAAAATAGCTCTATCTTGCAATTCCACCATCAAAAATTGATGTGTCTTCATTTAATTCAAGTAGGTCCTATTTATTTAATTTTTCTAGAATTAGGGAGTGTAGGAGTGTAGGGATCAATAGGAAATATGATGCCCTAGGTAGACATCTTCATGTGGCTACCTTACTGTGTTACTAAGATGTTTAACAATTGAGAGTTGGGTGATGAACCATAGGACTTCCCTTTGGATATAAACATTTTTTGGATATCCCTTGAAGGATATGTCTTCTAATTTGGAGAAAATATAGGGGATATGGGATTCCCTTTGTAAACCAAGGCCTAATAGCCTTATTTGGTCTCTAGTCTTTGGGTTAATTTGAGACCCTGTCTTAGAATTTTGGAAAGATCCCCTATAGGGGGTTGTGTAACTAAATAAATGGTGTCATAATATCTTATTGGTATAGTGGATCCTTTGGAGGAATTGGAAGTTAAGTCCCAATAACCATTGGTATAGGCTAGGTAGGACTCATTGAAGCAACTACCCCTAATCATTGGATAAGACCTTTCCTAATGAATGGTGGGTGTACCTTAGGTAATTTGGAGATGGAATCCATGAAATATTGATCCATGCTGGTGGGAGGAACTCTTGAAGGTGAATCGATGCCAATTAAAGTTTTAAGTCCTTGTATGAACATAGATAGGAGAGATCAGTTATGGATTGTTTGATGGGAGTGTTTGGGTGGATTTACTTTAGCATGTAGAGACTTGTCTTATGAACACCATATTTTGAAGGTTGTAATGGTTTTGGGTCATCAGAACCTAGATAAGAATGGCTCTACATCAAGTGGTAACAGAGAAAGGGAACGGAACCCTTGGGTAGAAGAAGAGAAGGAGAAGACATGGAAAAAGAAGATATACTTCCACAAAGAATGAATAATGTGGAACTTGCAAAGCTTTTTAAAGAAGAAATGGTAGAGACTAGGAAAATCTAAGAAGAGATGGATGAGATGAGGCACAAAATGAGAGGAAGGGGTGAGGAAAGCTCTGGATGAAATGGAGATTGGGATGTAGAGGAAGAGATCCCAATGCATGTAGAAGAGGAAGTGCCTGCAAACCAGAGACCCCTCATGGATGCTCTAAATTCCATGGAGAGGGTAACTATGGATGGTAAGTTGGAACTTCCTATATTCAGTGGGAGAATGGATCCAGACTTGGTCATGGATTGGATAGACTCCCTCACAAGATTCTTTGAATGTGAATACATTCCAGAGAACCAGAAGGTGAAAATAGAAAATTCAAAATTGAAAGGTTGTGCTTTGACATGGTGAAATTTTATTTAGGATGGAACAATTAGAGTGTCTACTTGGAAAAGGATGGTGAGTTTTGTGAAAGAGTCCCATGTACCAGAGGACTATGAGGTGCAGTTTCATAGGATAAGATAAAAAAATAGTCAAAAGGATATGGATGTGAGCACATACATTGAAGAGTTCATGAAATTGTGCATGAAGTCCAAGACTAAAGAGATAGAAGGAGAAAATTTATCCAAATACATGAATGGCTTAAAATTTTATATTCAAGAGGAATTTAATTTTCTTACCCTCAAGATAGTGCAAAAGTGTCATCAGTTGGCTTCTAAGGTTGAAGAGAAGTTCAAGAGGTGGAAAGAAAAAAATGGAAGAGGAAGAACCATACACTAAAGAGGAAGGAGTCCCTTTAGAGGAAGAGGGAATGGATTTTTTTCCCAAGGAGACTCAAATTAGGATCAAACCAGAAGTGAAGCAAATAACATTGGTTTCAAAAATAGGGGTAATTTCAAAGGGGACCAAAATTCAGAGGAATAACACAAGGGAGAGGCCCTATCAAATGCTTCAATTGAAACCAATAAGGGCACATGTAAAATAGGTGTCCAGAAAAGGAAAGTACAAGTTTAGTGGGAGAGAGGAAAAATTTGGTTCAATAATCAGATTGTCAAAGTATTTTATCATACCAAAGTGTAAATTCTCCTAATGCATATGGATACCCTAAGAGAGGAGAAGCTCTAATGATCAGAAGGGCAATATCTACCATGAAGATTCTAGTCAAGTAACCTCCAAAAATTAAGTCACTATTCAAGACAACCTGCAAGTCACGAGGTAAGATTTGTAAAGTATTAATTGACTCTGGATCTACTGAGAATTTTGTATCTTTTGAAATGGTAGAAAAGCTAAAAATGAAAAACATTTCTCACCCTTCTCCCTATAAGGTCTCATGGCTAACCCAAGGTCAGCAAGAAATTGTAGAAGAGAAGGATTGGATAGACTTTCAAATAGGATCCTATAAGGATAGACTACTATTTTATGTAGAAAAAATGGATTCTTTTCATCTCCTACTAGGGAGGCCATGGCAATTTGATCTCAAAGAATACCATGATGGGTTCAGAAACACATACTCCATTACAAAAGATGGGAAGGTGATTTAACTACTACCCCTGATGGAAGAAGAACTAGAACCTAAAGAAAAATAATCCAAGGTACTAGTGATGGAAGGAAAGGAATTTATGAACGAGGTTGCCAATGAAGAAGTGTGTTTTGCACTAATCCCTATCCCTAAAGCCATGACAGTAACTAAAGAAGGAGATAACAGACAAAGGAATGAAATATTAGTGGATCTTGCAATTCAATAATTACTAGACTAGTATAAAGGAATCATTTATGATGGAATTCCAAAGTCCCTACCTCCTTTCAGGGACATAAGTCATTTTATTGACTTCATACCAGGTTCTACACTTCCAAATAAATAATCTTATAAGCTTACCCCTCAAAAAAATGAAGAGATGGCTAGACAGATTGAAGAATTGTTGGAATCATGACTAATTAGGAAGAGCCTAAGCCCTTGTGTAGTACCTTTAGTCCTTTCACCTAAGAAGGAGGGTACTTAGAGGCTCTGTATAGATTCAAGAGCAATCAACAAGATCACTATAAGGTATCATTTCCTAATAACAAGAATTGAAGATTTACTTGACTGCTTGGGGATGAAAAATATTTTACAAAAATTGATCTAAAAAGTGGATACCATAAAATTAGGATAAGGCCAGGGGATGAATCAAAGATGGCATTTAAAAAAAATGATGGGTTATATGATTGGAAATTCATGTCATTTGGCTTGTCCAATGCCCCTAGTACATTCATGAGGCTCATGAATGAAGTCTTGAGGGACTTTAAATGGAAATTTGTGATTTTTTACCTATATGATAGACTAATATTTAGAAAATCAAAACAGGAGCACCTCAAACACTTGGACATGGTTTTGAAGAAGCTACATAAAGAGGATTTGATGATAAATATTGAAAAGTGTATATTCATGTAAGAAGAGATAATCTACTTGGGTTTTGTAATCTCACATGGTGAGTTAAATATGGATCAAGAGAAGGTAAGTTTTATTCATTTTTGGCCTACCCCTAGGACAATAGGAGATTTTAGAAGTTTCCATAGGTTGCCTAAATTCTATAGGAAAATTTATAAAGGGATTCAATCATATTTGTGTCCCAATGCTTGAAACCATAAAAGGAGGGAAGAAGTGTAATCTTTTTTGGACTAATGAAGCTTATGAATCTTTTGAGACTTTGAAGAAGGTGGTTCAAGAACCATACCTTTCTCTACCATACTTCAACAAGATTTTCCAAGTGGAGTGTGATGCAAGTCACATGGCTATATGATTTGTTCTTAGTCAGGAGGGTAAGCCCATAGAATTTTTTAGTGAAAATTTGAATGAAGCAAAAAGAAAGTACTCCTTATATGATTTAGAAATGTATGCTCTAGTCCAGTCTTTGAAAAAGTGGAGGCACTACCTGATACCAAAATAATTCATTGTGTTTACTAATAACAAAGCACTAAGTTTTATAAACAGCCAAGAAAAAATTAACCATAGACATATGAAGTGGGTTGAGACATTCCAGTCCTACACATTTTCTCTCAAGCACAAGAAGGGAGTAAAGAACAAGGTGGTTGATGGCTTGAGTAGAAGGGTGTTAAAAATAACACAAATCAATTTGGAAAATGTAGGTATTGAAGCTTTGAAAAACATGTACAAGTTTGATGAAGATTTTGGAGATCTATCAGGTATGCACTTCTTTTGATGAAAGATATCATATTGAGTTTTCTGAATATCTGATATAGGATGGTTTACTCTTTAAAGGGGTGTAGTGATGTATCCAAAAAATTTCCATGAGGGTGAACATAATCAAGGAAAAACATGGTGGATCCATGTCAGGACATTTTGGTATTGACAAGACCTTAGAGTTGGTAAAAATAAATTACTTTTGGCCCAAGATGCAGGTAGACATCAGAATGTTTGTAGAGACGTGTGTGATTTTTCAAAGGGAAAAAAGAATATCTACCAATGAAGGACTCTACCAACCCCTCCCCATCCCATCAAGACCATGGGAGAGTATCAGTATGGATTTTGTGTTAGAATTACCTAGAACCAAGAAAGGGTATGATAGTGTTTATGTGGTAGTTGATAGATTTAGAAAGATGACTCATTTCTTTCCATGTAAGACTACCTATGATTATTCTTATGTTTTTGGTCTCTTTTTCAAGGAAATTTTAAGGATCCATGGTTTTCCATTGAATATAGTATCAGATAGGGATGTCAAGTTCATAGGGTACTTTTGGAGAACATTATGGAGGAAATTGGGTACCAACTTGGATTTATCATCTGCATATCATCCATAAATAGATGGTCAAATAGAAGTGGTCAACAAATCATTAGGGAATTTTTTGATATGTCTCACTAGACAACATGGTGAGAAGTGGGATATAGTGTTTCCACAAGAAGAATACTCCTACAATGATATAGTAAACAGGAGCACTGGTCATTCACCTTTCCAAATTGTGTATGGTCTACACCCAAGAGGTGTCATGGAGTTGAGAGAATAAAATTAGGGAGAACCAATCAGTGTTGAGGGTGAAGCATTTGAAATTTCTATCAAGGAGGTATAAGAACAAGTTAAAACTCGGTTACAACAATCTTCTGACAAATACAACTAGTATGCTGACAAGAAAATAAGGGATGTTCAGTTTATTGTTGGAGACATGGTATGGGTAAACTGGAAGAAAGAAAGACTCCCAAATGGAAAATACACAAAGCTCATGCAGAGAAAGATATGACCCTGTCAGATCCTTTAGAAGTATGGGCAGAATGCATATAAACTACAACTCCCTCCTGATCTTGGTCTATCCCCTATATTTAATGTGTGTGATTTAACTCTTTACAAGGGTCATGGGAATTTAGATGACAATCCTTTTATACAGGAGACCCTTGATGATGATGATATTCCAAAGCATGATCCACCAATCCTAGAAAATATTTTGGACACTAGGATAACCAAGAAGACAAGGAATAGAGAGTACAAGGAGTATTTGTTCCACTATAAATACAAACCTTATTCTAAGGCAATATGGATGACTAAATAACAAATTGAGACCCATGGTGTAGATTTCAACAAACTCGTCTCAAGTGGGCTTGAGATATTTTCCCCAGGGGAATATGGTACAAGAGAATCCACCTATGATTAGGATAGTCAAGGATGATTTTGGGACATTGGATATTTATTCCTTCTTTCTTTTAAATTTTATTTTGAAAAGATTTGTAATAAGGTTCCCCATTTATGGAACTCTGTGTTATGATTTGGTGCACTATAAACCATCATGAACATAAGAACCAAGGGGCTATAGTATGGATTATTTAGGTATTTTATGTCCTCTATGAGTTCTTTTCTTGTTTTGAATAATTTTAATCCACTCCTATGTAAAGGAGGTTCAAGTTGTCTAAGAATTGCAACTTTTCTTGCAATTGTGTAAAAGTTGTCAAGACACTAGTACATTTGAGGTCAAATTCTGACGGCCATTTGTCAGATTTCCAACGCTCATTTGTCGGCATTTTGACACATGAGTCTGTCACTATTTTTGAGTAGGAAATTATGACAGAAGACACATCCGTCAGTTTACCGACACCACATCACGTCAAAAACTTGCACGTGACAACAGCTTCATGATGGCATTTCCTGTGGTTCATCCATCAGCATTCTGACACCATGACCTATCAGAAATATACAATCACTGTCAGAAATAACTGTCAAAAAATATCCGTTCTGACGATAGTTTCCACCTAATTCTGATAGATATACCTTCCGAATATATAGCATTATTGTCAAAGTTTCTATCAAAAATTTATATTTTCAACACTGTAACTGTCAGAATAGTGACAGTCATGCAGCATTTCTTCGACAGGTGGCCCTGTCAAACGTATAGCATTATTGTCAGAAGTATTGTCATAAATTATGATTCTTCGACATTTTAACTATTAAAGGTATAGCACTGTTGTCAGAAATTAAGTATGAAATGTCAAAAAACTTACAAATATGCACATTAAAGATAAAACAGCTCAAGAGACCATCATAGGTTTTCTCTTTCTTCAGTCTATATTATTCACAGAATGTTTTACCTTTCATTATCTCATCAAATCTGGGGATTTGAAAGAATATAATAGAATATTTTCATGACAACGTATATTATTTAAGTTGACGTTGCACTAATTTATCTACTTCGCGCACTTGTAGACTATGAGGATGGCGATAAAGAAGCATGGCCATGGTAGGAGATGATGCTTCTTTATTTCTGTCTTCATAGTATACAAGTGCACGAAGTAGATAAATTTGTGCAACATCAACTTAAATAATATACGTTGTCATGAAAATATTCTATTAAATTCTTTCAAATCCCCGGATTTGATGAGCTAATGCAATGTAAAACATTCTGTCAATAATATAGACCAAAGAAAGAGACAACCTATGATGGTCTCTTGAGCTGTGTTATCTTTAGTCCTAGCTACCTGTCGATCGTCGAGAATAATCACCACCTGGCCAAATCATTTTTATTTCATTTGTTGAGAAAAGGAGTGGGAGAAAACGAGCGGGTGAAAGCTGATCGAGGGTGAGAGAAGGCATTGCATTTTATTTTATCATGAATGCTCTCTGAAATGACCAATCATGTTTTCTATTCAATTTTTTTTGGTGTTTTTTTTCCCATATACAGTAGATAAAAATCATGGTGGCAGCCACTTAGCCATCTTTTTTATGTTCCAGGTATTTTACAAAGATACAGGTATGTGGATTTATCATTCAGTTGCTTGCAGTTATTGGTCAAATACAAATATTTTGTCAAGTTGAAAGGGCAAGAT
>MU223248.1:1036560-1063346 GCA_018584345.1 Thuja plicata
GAATCCAAACATTTGAATACAGTGAATCGATATCCTTGAGCACAAGCACCAATAACATCAAATAATAGAGATAAAGCACTGGCTAGGGCATGACACCAGTAGAATGTGGTCATTTCAGAGAGAAAATACCTCGACAATAAAATGAAATGCATTCAAATATGATGCCAGAGGCTCGAAAGATGAAGAAATCACATACCTTATCCCGCGCTCAGTTGTCGCTCCTTTTCTCCTACTCTCCAATCAAAATAAAAATGATGAGGTTGTTTCACTTTTTTTTTCATGTATACCCTGAATCTGTCAAAATTACAATGGTCAATTAAACACCCATCAAAATACTGACATCATCGGGGCCTATTACAAAAAAAAAACACCAAATTTGTAAGAAAAAGTTACCCGTCTAAAACTTTTGTCAAAATTTGGCCCCAAATGTAGTAGTGAGAATGCAATTTTGCATTTTGACAACATTTTCTTGCAAAAGTGAAACTTCTTCCCCAATGGATCTAACTTTAAAAATATGGTTATAAACCATTTTTGGAAGAATATATACTTCACATCAACCATTTTAAATTGTTTGAGAACATTGTATGGAGAAGTAAATGATATATGCAAATAATTGAATCAGATTTCTTGTAACTTTGTGGTTTTTGAGCATGTACAAATATGTGGTGGTCTCTGATTGATGGGATAAGTTTTGAATTTTTTTTACTTCCATTTATAAAAAAATTTAAGTTTTGTAATCATTGGATCTAAAATTTATTCAAACTTTGCATTCATTGGACTCTATTTCTCTGTGAAACCCTCCAAAATCAGGGTTTGGTCCCAAAATGGCTCTATCTTGCAATTCCACCATAAGAAATTGATGTGTATTTATGGAATGAAATTAGGGCCTATTTTTTTATGTTCCTATAATGAAGTAGTGTAGGAGTTTAGGGATCACTAGGAAATCTGATGCTGTAGGTAGATATCTTCATGTGGCTACCTTACTGTGTTACTAAGATGTTTAAGAATTGAGAGTTGGGTGATTATCCAAAGGGTGTCCCTTTTTATTTAGACATGTTTTGGATTCCCCTTGAATTATATGTCTTAGTATTTGGAGAGAAGATAGGGAATATGGGAGACCCTTTGTAAACCAACGCCTAATAGCCCTATTTGGTCTCTAGTCTTTGGGTTAGTTTGAGACCCTTTTTTAGAAGTTCATAAAGATCCCTTCTAATAGTTTGTGTGACTAAATAAAGGGTTTAATAATATCACATTTTTATAGTGGATCCTTTTGAGTAATTGGAATTTAAGTCCCAAAAATTAGTGGGATAGGGCTACTAGACTAGGTAGGCCTCATTGAAGAAACTACCCGTAATCATTGGATAAGACCTTTCCTAATGCATGGGGGGTGTACCTTAGGTCACTTGGAGATTTAATCCATGAAATATTGATCCATTCTAGTGGGAGGAACTCTTTAAGGGGAATTTATGCCAATTCAATTTTTGAGTCCTTGTATGAAGGAACATAGATAAGAGAGATCGTCTAGAAGTGATGGATTGTTTGATGGGAGTGTTTGGAGGGATTTACCCTAGCATGTAGAGCCTTCTCTTATGAATACCATATTTTGAAGTTTGTAAGGGTTTTGGGGTCATTAGAACCTAGATAAGAAGGGCTCTACATCAATACTTACCCAAGACATAGAAATAAGTAGTTGCATAGAACATATTATTTCTCTTTACATTTTTCTTTCTTTCTTTCTTTTATTTTTTACATTTTTTTATTTGTTTTTGAAGAGATTGGATACATGATAAGTGATGGATGAGAGACTCAATTATCTTATTCTTTAGACAATACCTCTGAAATATGTGTTATAGTGGACCATGGATATTAAATATATTATCAAAGATGTTGATAGGGTGAAGATAAGGGAGGATGAAATGTATGATAAGACAAAAAGAGGTAAGGATTTATGCAAAAGATTGGATAAGAGGTATGTAAGGATTGATAATAGGTGTTGTATATTGGATAGGATATTCAAAGACTTGTGTAGGAGTGGATGAAAAGGTTCACAAGATCAATATTGGAACACACCTTGAATGGTAGTGGAGTGATGGAGGGAAAATGGATTATCGAGTTTGAGATTTTGATTGAGAAAAGTATGTGAATTTTGGTACATAGGGACCCAAAATAGATTTGGATAATGGAATATATTTAGGTGGAGGGTTACAGAAAGCCTTTGGAGTAACAAGATTGGATGCCAATTTTGTTTTTTATTTAAGATTCAAGACTTTTATAAGTGACTTCGGAATCCACATGGGTTTTTATTTTTCATTTTTCTTGATGGGCCTTTGTGGCCTTTTGGATATCTCTTATATTTAATGGATCAAAATTTTCTTCACATTTACATTAATTTTAAATGGGACATGTGTTGAACATACTCTTGTTACTGAGATAGGGGGTGCATCAACATAAACCAAAATCTCAATTAAGTAATTAATTAACCTCAATTTTCACCACATAATACATTAAGAAAATAATGTACTGAAATAACAACACAAGAACACCAATATTTTTATGTGTGGAAAATCCAAACTAGGAAAAATCATGGTGAACACTTTCCCACAATGATAATTCAGTGATGTATAAATATTTCTAATTACAAAGAGAATAGGAGCTCACTGCTCCAGACTTACAACCAAAGGCTCACCGCCAATACAACATTGAATACAAATAGGAGTTCACTTATCCAAACATACAAAAAAAAGGCTCATTTCCAAAGTATCAAGATAAAATAAAGAACTTGTGCACTCAAGACTCATTGTCCCAGGGACAAGTTACATACAACTCTTCACAATAGATGAAGAGAAATTCTCTTGATATTGCAGTTGATCGGCATAACAATGTCAACCTCAACAACCCACTATTATTTCCTTCATAAATTGAAAATTTTCTCTTCTAAAACTCTTCTTGTATATCTTTACTTGGTCATTCACCACACACCCACTCTTAGCTTATCTCAAAGCACACATTGGTCCTACATAAAAGATAGATCATTGGAGTAGTTTACAACAAGGTCCTCTATGAAAAAATCATATTACAATTAAGTTATAAATTGGCCATGAAAATATTAAATAATAATAAGCTCATATGTCTAAAGCATCCAGACCAAAACATAGAATACACATATCATGGACCCAACTGAATCAGAAATAAACATTAAATACATAGGTCACACATAGCACAAACCCATCTGAATAAGAGATAAACATTAAATGAAATGTGGAGACAAAAACATGAAGCATGATTCACTCTAAAAAAGAGAGGGACCATGAATATGTTACACATAGCCCAATACCAGATCAGTAGTTATCAAAACAACTTACATAGCCATCACAAACATGTAGTAACAAATTTCCCAAAGAACAACATCACTTACCAACTATATCTGGACCTCCACACACCATGGTGATATCCACATGCCACATAAAAATTTATATCACTTTCCAATATTCCATGTTAGAATCCATCACACTATATTTCTAGACTAGAACAACAACTAATCAAAACTGCAAAACTTGGTGACACTATTTCTTGATCACTAGGAACAGTTTTCAAATCACTAGGAAACACCACAACTAATACCAAAACCTAAAGATAATTCAAATCACATATGCATGATTTCTAGAGAATAAATCTTCTAGAAAACACAACTAAATAATTTTCAGTTTGGACTACATAACTTTTTCACAGAACTACTAACATCTGGACATAATCAATGATTTTTAGACCTAAGAAAATAACTCTGAAGCATAGGCAAACATCATTCTCACAATATCCAAACTACATACCTATATTCCAATATTTTTTAACACTAAATACATAATTGTCTTCCATTGTTCTATAACACTAAAGACATGTTTATCTTCCACTTTTAGCACTAACATGTCCAACACACAATCTCACTTCTTCAAATATAGAAAACTTCCAGACCACAGTGTTTGAGAAAACAAAAGCACCCTCATATCACAATGTTTGACATTAACGACAACAGAAAACCAAACATACATTTCAAAAAAAATCCCTATTTTTCATTGATGACTAACAACCACCAAAAATATTTTACAAAGAAAATATTTACAATCAACTCCCCCTTACTAAAATAACCAAAACATTCCTAAACACATTGCTAACGAAACATTTTCCTTATCTTTCTCCCCCTTTCCTTCAAGATCAAAGGCCAAAAACATACTCATCACTGCACAACTCTGATAAAAGATACTAGTATTATTATAGAATAAAAATAAGTCAAATAAGATCCCCCTGGACAGATGCATCACTTTGATATATTAAGCTAGAAGAAGAAAGGGAAACATCCCTAAGCTTCTCCTAGAGATACTAAAATGTATCATAATCGTATTAAGGCATATATCTCCAAATATCCTAACTTCTCCATACTGACTCATCATAGTAGGAATATTTTCAACTAAAAAAAATCTTCTTCAACTAATGAGTCATGAGAAGAAACATGCTCCTCATTATCAGTAGCAGCCATAACATTAACTTCTACAATTTCCTTTTGTTTATCAATTTCTTTGTGTTCTTCCACTTCACTATTATATAAAACAATAATCCAAGCAAGGAAACTCTCTAGATACATTCTTATGATTTTCTTGCCCTTATCTTTACCTTTCCCTTCATTGATAGATACTTCCATCATAGCTTCAATCCTTGTGTTACCAATATTATTTGGAGTCTCAATAGTTCATATACAATCTTCCCTATTAATTTTATAAGACAACACAATTGCCCAAACAATTTTAGACTCTATCTCTTCTATGTAGGAGAGATTATTATCAAGATAGAAGACACCATCATCCTTAAACTAGACAATTTCCATAGGAGGAAACTATTTCGATAGACTCATCTTATCCTTCAACTTATCAAAGAATCTTCTATAGTTAATAACATTGTTATCCAAGAAATCCAAATGCATATCATTCCAATCCATAATTAAACACAACTTTGTATGAACAAACTCTTACACAATCAAACAACTAAAACAATATTTATACCATATAGTCATCTTTTTGAACCACAAAACACAAATCTTACCTCTGAAAAATCCTTCATCCCTTATTGCCAAGATTAGAAGATACTTAGCATCCAACCTCAAGGGGGAAAAGAAATTCATATGAAAACTCCCACTCAAACCTTGCAATTTGATTCATTTAACAAAGGAGGAAACAACATCTAGAATGAATGTCAAACCACCATCAGAAGCACTTTTTGTGGTCTTCATCAAATATGTCTTATTCTTTTATTTTGAGTCTTCGAAAATAATTGAACAATGATCATGTTTATCCATACTTTTGTAGAACCTTGCAATATGTCCTATCATGTTATAGTTGTAGAAAATAGGACTATCCTTTTTCATTTTTTTAGTTTTATTATTCCTAACATTAATGTTTATAATGCACTCAATTTTTATATGTCCATACCCATTGTAACCATAGCAATATCCATTGAATTTCTTAACATTTTTATTCACATTCAATCTACTAAAGTTCTAAACATTTCTATTCAAATTCACTCTATTTTTGCATTGAACTACCTTACATCCAAACTTATTGCAATGATAGCATATTCCACTAAAATCATAACTCCTTTTCTAATAGCTACACTCATTAGTCCTGTGCACTACTTTATTTCAAGAGAACAAGCTCTATTAAAGGATGAATGCCTAGAATAAATAGAATGAGGCCTCTGATTGATCAACCCCTTTTTGTATTTTGCCTACATCTATTCTACCAAATTATTTTTGTCTGTCACCTTCTTCTAGTATACCAATTTCTTTTTTCCTTCTTTTTGCTTCTAGTATACCATGCAACTTTGGTCAACTTTCTGTACTTTATGTTACTTGTTGACCAACTCTGACTATGTTTGACCAAATTTGACCTATTTAAGAACATTTTGGAAGGTTTAGGACCCTCTAGAATCTGTCTAATCCAATTTAGAGTTTCCCCTAACCAACTATGTAGTTTGGCTAACCAAGTATGCAGGCTGCGCACTTGGGTGCATTTTCTATGCACTTGGGCATGCCAAATGTGGTTGTTGTGCACTTGGGACATGTGGACAGAAAACCCTCCCTTTTAACCTCATTTTTGGGCCCTAAATACCTAGAAATGCATGAAAAACATCAAAATGAATAAGAGACACAGATGTACTCACCTCTGGTCCTATGTCCAATCGGTAGCTTCACACTCGTTCCCCACGTTGCTACTACACTGGCACTTGAACCATTCTCCTAGCTCCAGAGTTCAAATTCTTCCAAAAGTGAGAGTGAAAATGACCTCCAAATCCCTCTCCAAGAATTTTTATAGCCTCTTGGTTTCCTAGATGGATGTGCAACCCTTGCCTTTGTGTTGGTCATGATTCCTTTTGCACTCTAAGCCTCATAACTTTTGTCTTTAACATCTGATTTTTGATTCGTTCGTTGTTGTGGATTTGTCTCGTCATTTTTGACAAATTGACCTATCACTTGCTTTTTCTGGTCAATTTATCAATGGGGAACCTATGTATCCCATTGTCACTGGGGCATGTTTTAATGTTATTTCCTTCAATATTCTTTGACACAAATCTCACAATCACATTGTATGAAAGAGGGGAAAAATGTAGATGCTCAAAAATGGGTCGAGCCCACTAGTCTACATGTTTAACATTTTTGGCATTACAATTGGAACATTTTTTTGCACTCTAATTGTTCCTCTGTGTTGTGCATATGATCATTATTATATGAAAACATTGTATCTTTCATCGATAATTGAATATTGCAAATTATTAAATTATTTGCTAATATTTTTGTCCTCTTGGCCAAATTGATCATTTCCTAATCAATCCCAATCAATCCTAAATATTTATAAACCGATACTATTCAATCCCAAACAATCCTAAACCATATAAAAACATCCCAAATCAATTTAAATCTATCATATTCTCTTCCTAATCATTCCAGAATTGTTTTGGACTCATTCCAACTATTCTGGGGCATTGTCCGAGATTGTTGATGCCGAATTAAATCACTTTCTAATTAGTCAAATCCTTTTCAAATGTAGTCACTCTTTTCATCATTAATTCAATCTCATCAATCTAGGGGAATTTCCAAGTTCATCAATACTTTGTATCTTTTCATCATCCATTTGATAGCATTGTCCAAGTTCGTCGATGTTTTTGCTACCAACCTATCATCACTAATTCAATAGCATTTTCCAAGTTCATCAATGCTATTGTAGATCATCATTATCTCAGGAACATTGTCCAAGTTCATCGACATATCCTTATTCTTTATCAATTCTTTGACATCATCTGATCATTTTCATATATCATTATTTGAGCACATTGTCAAAGTTCATCAATGCCTCGGAGCTATCATAATCCTATCAATATTATCAAAACTAATTCAATTGTGCATTAATGCCTTTGATTTAGCCAATGATTCACTAATTTTTTTCTCTTGGGATGAATAACCCATAGTTTATCCCTATGTCCTAATCGAATAAATAAATTGACTTTATTTATTCCCTTTTCCCTAATGTCTCCCTAAATTAATTAATTTCTCATCTTTTTGAATAATGGGATTTTTCCTAATTCCTAAATTCCAAATTTGAGGGAATAATGAGTTTTTAAATTCAAAAATTGAACTCTTACATTCCCTCCTTTAATTGTGCTTCATCTCCCTATTAATTAGCTCCATGAGCTCTTCCACCTTTCCCTATCCATTTTCCCCTAATTTGTGCTTCTAATTCGTATTGATTTGCTTCCATCCTTCTTCTTCCATTTTTCCCCCAATTATGCATTGATTTATGCATACTAATTTGTGCACTCAATTTGTCATGATTATGACAATATTCCATTTTGTGCATTCAATTACTAATTCTACAAATTGTTCTCTCATCTCTATAAATTGAGATCTTTTTGTCTTTCTTTGGTTAAGCACTATCTCCTAGTATTCTTGCTATCAAATTGTGCTTTTGAATCTTTGTGCAATTGTGTCATTGGCAAAGACCAACATAAAATCAATTCAATGGAGAAGAAAGGAGATTATTTGATCATCATTTGAAGGGGTTTTTATGTTATTTTCATATATTTTAAATTCCCATTTTAATGGCTCTAATGTTAGATTAGATGGGTTTGCATATTGTTTGGGGTTTTGTGGTTACTCTAGTTATGCATTTTACGCCTTTTTCTAGTCGTACAACCATATTATTTTTCTTCTTCTTCCTGCTTTTGATTTACCAAAAACCATTCAAATTCAACCAATTTTTCTTATTCATCCTTTTTTTCCTCACTATTTTTTAGTAATGCAGAATCCACTTTTTCTTGTTTGATTTCCATCTCAACTTCATATCCCCATATCTCATTGTATTAAGTTATAAAACACATATTCTCACATTGATCTTCAATATAATAGATGTTCCCAGTAGTCCTAAGACCTTTTGCAAGCCTTTTACCAATAAATTTCCTTTTGATAACACAAACATCACTTTTGAATATAACTTCATTACCTTTCTTAAAAATTTATTTAATAAATTATGTTTCAAACCTTCAACATAATAAGCATCATTAGTTTTATGTGTACCATCAATTAAAATGGTTCTAATGCCTTCGATTTGTGCACTTCCTTCTCTTGAAAATATGATTTATCCTATGTCATACTCTTCAAACTTAATAAATCTATTCTTGTCACTTGTCATATGATTTTAACAACTAGAATATATAACCCATGCAATTGTAACTACTTTAGTATGTAATGTAGTCTCTTTTTTCTTTACCTCACTCTTTTTAGAAATAGCCAAAAATAGATATTCCTCAATAGTTTCATCATTGTCTTTAACTTCAAAAAAGTGTCCCTCCATGGAATATAAACTCCTTTTATTCTTTCTTTTGAAATTTGTTCTTTCCCTAAAATCGCCTTTCTTTTGATTTCCTTTTCTATCATCATCTTTTGAATTGTAGACGTCTAAAATTGTCCCTTCCAGTTCTATGCTAACCCAACCTCTTAATTGATTAAATTCTATTTAATTAATTAATTGACCTTAGTAATATAATTGATTTTTAATTAATTAACTATGTTACTATATCTCTTCAATTAATTTTAATTTACTTATTTATATTCATCCTTCCTTCTAATCTCTAATGTATTTAATGTTAATTAAATACATTAAGGCCTCTTGATATTTTATTTAAATAATTCATATCATTTGAATATTCCCCCTTTTCATGACGTAGTCCTTGATTTAATTAATTCCTAATTAATTAAACATAAACCTAGCCTAAATTCCTAACCTACACGCATCACCGTCACCTTTAAACCTACTCCCTTTAGCTAATCATGATTAATTACACTAATTATATGATTCCTACAATAATTAGCCTCCTAATGTTGCTCACACATGTGAGCAACCCTTCCTAAGGTGGTTAGCCACCTTTCTTAACTCGCCACCTAAATTCTTACATGAATGTCCCCTCTCTCTTCTTTGGGATGTGCCCACACATGTGTCATGCCCAAAAGTTGGGCAAAAACACACCAACAATTTTTTTTTTAAAAAGCACGCTAAAGGTTTACTAAACTATCTCAAGGATAACATGTGCATGCAAAACAGTGCAGATGAAAATAGTTAACTAAATAGGTTAAGTGTTCAAAACTAATCAAGGGTCCAATTAGAAGAGGGTTGACCAAGTTTGACCAAGTTTGACTAAAAGTCAAACTATGTAGAATAGCTTCTAGAACTATCCTACAGGGATCCCTATGTTACATGATTTGATCAACATGCAAATCTAGATAGTTGACAAAAGTTGACCAAAGTTGACCAAAAAGTCAACTGTTCACCAAAATATGTGAAACTAGGATACTAGGGTCCGCTATGCTACAAGGAAGGACTGAGCATGCAAATCGAGGCAATTGACCAAAAGTCAACTAGAGTTGACTAAAAATTTGACCATGCTCCAATAAGTGTGAAACAGGGGTACGGGGTGCGTTATGTTGCAGGGAATGCCCATGCATGAAAAATGAGGCGATATGACCTAGGTTTGGCCACGGTTGGCCAAAAGTCAAACAAGCGAATAAACGGTCAACAATACCATTCTGACTACGAGAACCTAAGAGTAATGAAAATGAGACGTTAAGACACATTATCAGTTAATAACGTTCAAATTGGTTATAACAATAATTAACCCTATTTAATATAATATGAAGAGTTCAAGACAACATTAATAAATACAGCTATTAATCCTACTTTTAACAATACCTATAAATGAATTATCTTAATCCAGCAATAGGTAATTGCAAATACGTATGACATTAATAATGTTCTATTAAAACAATTAATTTACTTTTAATAAACCAACTTTAATAATATTTAAATTCTAATTGATAACATTGCAAAAAGAAGTACAATCTTGATTAATTGACTAATAATCCAATTAATTAAAAACTTTCTAGAGACTTCTACCCCCAAGGTCAACATTTGCAACTATAAATTCTTTTGGATAATTATTTGAAATCCATTTAAAAGAATCTGATCTATTTAAAAAAATCATATCTATTTTTTTTTTTAAACTTCTATAAAGTAAACTTTACTAACCTATCTCATTCTAAACTATCATTTATTTTTATTTACTTATGCACTTTAATAATAATTTATTTTTTTGTTGTTTTTTTTTTTAATCTATTCTTACCTAACTCTACAATATCTAGGGTTTCGAAGGTGGAAACAACGTAGTGGCTTCGTGGTGATGGGCGGCAATGTGTATCTTATCGCGGCGAAGGGAAGTGCAGATGAGGCGGCGAAGAGGGGGAGCGAAGCAGAGCTCAAAGCTCGGCACAGCCGCTGTTGCCACCACTCATGCAGTGGGAAAGGGGAAACAGGGTGGAGTGGCCTGTGCCCTCCCCACTGTGATTACACAGTGGGAGGTTCATCCTCTACCACTGCCGACAACTATGGGGTCGGAGTAGGGCTTCGGCCCTCCCCACCCGTTTCTAAAAATATATTTTACCCTCCTTTATCTGTGGAAATCATTTTTTTTAAACGTTAAATAAAAAAATAATGTAATCTTTGTATTTTATCTCTCTTTTTTTTTAATATTTAGTTTGTTTTCTAATTTAAACATATAGTAAATTAAAAAATTTAACAATTTTACCGGTTAAAATATTTAGGTCTGATACAAAACATCAGACAATAGGACCCTTTTTTTATTTTTTAAACACGTAATTGGGTCTATATGTATAAGATAAAGTTAATGTAGGAAGTAAAATATTGATTTAAACATTTAATTTTTTTTTTCAAAAATTCAAAAAAAAAACTCTAAGTATAAAGTTTCATTTTCTTTTTTTTCCAAGGACATTATATATAAATTTGAACAAAAGATATTCATAAATGATAATAATCTAGATCTTATTTATCAAGTAATAACTTATCTGCATATAAATAGGAGTTTTAAATTAAACTATACAAACTTCAATTTCCAAAATTGTCTTTC
Source organism: Thuja plicata (assembly GCA_018584345.1). Taxonomy (NCBI): domain Eukaryota; kingdom Viridiplantae; phylum Streptophyta; class Pinopsida; order Cupressales; family Cupressaceae; genus Thuja; species Thuja plicata. The sequence goes on from MU223248.1 coordinate 1,048,075, forward strand.
CATTATCATAACTAAAACTAGATTTGCATAAACATTTGAATCAAATATAAGGTTCATATCAAATTCTTCTTTTCATAGATATACAAGTAACCAAGGTTACATTTGATGGAAAGTACCCACATGCAGTATGTCAAAAATAAATGTTCATAAATTTTAACCAATTAAAACATGCAAATAATAATTTTCTCAAAACCTCCTTTCAGTTAACAATAAAATCATGATTACAATTTTTTTTTTGAAACTCCATCCCACAATATGGGTAAAAATAGATTTACATAGGATCACATGGATACAATGGAATCCTTGATTTCCAAATTTTCAAAATAAATAAATCTGCCAGCTCCTAACATCCATCTATGAACCTACCAGAATGAGGTTGACCATGGAGGCTCACCTCCCAACCTAGACCTTTTCAAGGTCAAACCCAAGCTAGGGGACCCATAGTGGAATGGGAAACAAACAGGTAGCCACAAACACTCAAGAACTCAAGCAAACAGATAAACACAAAGGTAAAACTCCCTTACATGGAAAAACAGGAGGAATATCTCCAAAAGGCCTTCCCAAAACAGGGGTGGTGGTAGACTAGCACAGGATGAGAAGCCAAAGTATCAAACTAGAATTCTCAAGCCACACATGGACTTGGAATGACCATCTACACAAGATGCAGTCATAAATAAAAAAACCTCCTTATGCCCCCCAGGTGCCGTCAGGCCATACTTGGCATCATGGGTATCAAGAACCCATGTCTTTCCCTCCTCACATGGGATACTCTGCACTAACCTAGAGTCATTTCCTACCACCTCCTTCAAGGTTAATCTGCCCTCCCAAGGGTGAGTGTGCCTTGAAGAAAACTCATTCACAAAAGTATTCACAAAATAAATACAACATACTAAAACTCCAAAAACTCAAACTTAGAAAACATAAAAAATCCACATAGGACTCCATTAATGGAGTTTCAAGCTAATAAAATACATAAACAAGAAAAAATTACTCTAAGAGAAGCCAACCTGATTCCAAATCTTAAGGAAAACTGAAACTTTGAGATGAGCTATCCTTCCAAGCCTTCTCTTCCAAAAGCTCCTTCAATCTAGAAATGTCTCTAAAGGTAGAGAGTGGGTGAACAACCCAAGATCTCCCTAAAAACTTCCCTATAAAGGAAAACTTCCAAAATGAGAGAAAGCAATCAAAGATGTGACCCTAACCATCCCTTTCTTCCCACTTGCCTTCCTTCTCCATAAATGGAGTTAAATGCAACTTGGGAAGAAAGGACAGGTTAATCAAAACCACACAACTCTTCAAATTCGCTCAATTTGAAAAAGGAGACTTTAGGGGAGTCATAATTGGGTTTTAAGGCTCTTAATGGGTTGAAAATGACCCCTAACCCCTAGGGTACCAAATTGAGTAGCCAAAATTAACTCCGATTACCTTCTGGGAGCCTAAAAGACCCTCCTAAACTACACCTAAAGTTTACCCACCGATTTCTAAGTGAATTTGACCATCTAGAAACTTCCTAGCCTTGGGTAGGCTTGGGTACTACACTAAGGTAACCCCTAGTTAACCCTACACCTATTCTAGATTCACTTAACTAGCCATGCCAACACTTAATTACAACAATCACCAAAATTGGCACAATTTAATAAATAAATGACATGGCTTAATCACATTCACATTAACTAATTTAAATACACACATACAAACCACATTCATGAATAAAAAACATATACAATGAGGTCCATGTATCTTTTTATAAATAGGACCTTGGAATTCACAAAATATAACATAGGTTCCAACTCTGGGTCCTTAATTTAGATCCATGGTCAACTATCCCTGCACAATCATTGCACACATCAGTAGGTCCAAAATTATATGATATGAAATTATAACACATCATTAATACTTTATTGCATCTAAACTATACCTACATTTGAAATCAACTAAATGTATCATCAGTTTCCTAAACTAATTTCCATCACAATTATTCCCATATATGACATCATCCTAAACTGAAACTGAATCAAAGAATAAGGTATCTCAAGTGTACCTTGATTACATAATCAGGTACTGAATATATAACATAGGATTCAACAGATCCTTAAATACATAAGAGTCTCAATAGTCAAAGTGTGTCTAAGCAATAATCACTGAAAGCATAGAAAATAAAATAGTAAAACTATGATGGTCTAATGTAGGTCTCACATCCACCCCCTCTAGGGGTGAAATTTCTCCTGGAGTTCATTGAAGAGGTAAGGGTAATGTGATCTCCTTTGTGTTGTGTCCACCCAAGAGGGTGTACCGTCATCATAGCAATCCCACAAGACCCTAACCTGATCCATCTCTCAGCCTCAAAGACCCAATGTATGCCGATCCAATATACGAGCTGGCTCCAAAGTCAGTTGCATGTCCGACTCCACCTGCAAGGCATCACAATTTATCACATGAGACTCATCATGTATATACTTTTGCGAGACTGAAACATGAAACACATCATGGATGTGTGACAGGCTAGGTGGCAACACTAAACGGTATGCAACTGGTCCTATCCTCTCAAGGATCTCAAAAGGTCCAAAAAAATGAGGTGCAAGCTTAGATCCCTTCCCAAAATGGATTGGACTCTTATGGGGTCGCACTCTCAAGAAGACCTTATCTCTAACTAAATAGGATTGATCAATCCTCTTTGCATCTGCATACTTCTTCTATCTATCTTGAGCTTCCATTAGACATTTTCTAATCAAGGTCACCTTCTTCTCCATATCTCTGACTATCTCAGGACCAATGGAAACTCTATCCTCGATCCTATCCCAATTGAGTGGGATCTTGCATGGCCTACCATAAAGAACCTAGTAGGGAGGCATACCCAAGGATGTTTGGTTCCCATTGTTATAGGAAAAATCCACTAGGTGTAGGTACTCCTCCCACCGAGTATGATGGTCCATCACATACATGTGAAGCATGTCCTCTAACAGCTGATTGACCCTTTCAGTTTATCCATCAGTCTTAGGATGATAAGTTGTGCTAAAACTGATCCTAGTGCCCATAGATGATCTTAAGAGGTATGCCATGAAGTCTAACATTATCTCGCAAGAACACCTATGCCACTAATGGTGCGGTAAAGGTAGTACGTACGGGTGAAAAATGAGCCACCTTGGTCAACTTGTCAACTATCAGCATGATGGCATCATGGCGATGAGAAGACATAGGAAAACCTACTATGAAATCCATAGAAATTGTGTCCCATTTCCATGCTGGTATCTCATGAGGATGAAGGAGACCACCTAGATAACGGTGTTCCTCTTTCACCCTTTGGCATTCTAGGCATATAGCTACCATCTTAGCAATCTGCAATCTCATGTCGGGCCAATGATACAATTGTCTCAAATTGGCATGCATCTTCTTAACTCTGGGATGTTCTACATAAGGGGCCCTATGAGCCTCTAGCATCAAAAAATCATGCAATCCTCTGGAAGAAGGTATATAGATACATCCTTTATGATGAAATAATCCATCAGACTCCAATGTATACTCTAAAAACTTCCCCTCAAGGGGCCTCTGAAATCGAATCAGCTCAAAAACTTATGCATACATCTCATCCTCATGTAAGTGATGAAGAATGTGATCTCTCAAATTTGTGTTAGTGGACATAGAAGAAAGCTCATTCCATCTCCTACTCAAGCCATTTGTGACTACGTTCTCCTTGCCCTATATGTAATGGACATCAAAATCATATTCACATAAGAACTCCATCCATCTCCTTTGCCGAACATTAAGGTTCGGTTGAGTGAAGATGTACTGAAGACTCTAATGGTCTAAATGAAGCTCAAATCGATGCCCCAAGAGAAAATATCACCATCTTACTAGAGCATGCACCACTTTTATAAGCTCAAGATCATGGGTAGGGTAGTTGAGCTCAAGATTCTTTAGTTTCCTTTACTTGTAGGTTATAGCTCACCCACCTTGCATAAGAACTGCTCCTAAACCATCCAAAGAAGCATCTATGAAAACCACATAGTTTTTTGAAGGCTCTGGCACAGTAAGAATGGGTGCACTGGTAAGTTCTCTCTTGAGCTCCTAAAATTCTTTGTCACACTTCTCAATCCACTCAAACTTCTTTCCTTTTCATTGAAGAGAAGTGATGGGGTGCGCTACTCGAGAGAAGCCCTCAACAAACTGTCTATAGTAACCAGATAATCCCATGAAACTCCTAACCTTGGTCATAGTTGTAGGTGTTGACCAATCCATAATGGCATCAATCTTCGATGGGTCTACTGAGATCCCATTAGCTAAAATAACATGGCCTAGATACTTTATCTCTATTCTGAAGAAAGCACACTTCGACAAGCTGCCATATAATTGGTTGTCCTTAAGATACTGAAATACCTTCCTCAAGTGTTCTGCATGCTCTTTCTCATCTTTGGAATATATCAAGATGTCATCGAGAAACACAACTACAAACTTGTCAAGGAAGGTACAAAATACTCCATTCATAAGACTCGTGAACATAGCTAGAGCATTCATAAGACTTAATGGAACCACAGTGAATTCGTAGTGGCCATATCTAGTGTGGAATGCAGTCTTGTGAATATCACTATCCAAGATCCTCAAATGATGGTATCCCAATTTAATATCTATCTTTGAGAAAACTCGGGCACCCTACAATTGATCAAACAAGTCATCGATCCTAGGAAGTGGATACCGATTCTTGATGGTTACTTTATTCAAATGTTAGTAATCCATGCATAACCTAAGAGAACCATATTTCTTCTTCATGAAGATAAATGGTGCACCCAAGGAGAAACATTAGGATGAATGTGTCATTTCTCTAATAGTTCCTCAAGTTGTATCTTGAGCTCATTAATTTCATTAGTAATCCTCTTATAAGGTGCTCTAGAAACTGGCTATGCTCCTGGTACAAGATCTATGTGAAAATAAACCACTCTACGAGGAGGCATACCAGGTACCTCCAAAATAAACACATCTACAAATTCCTAAAGAATGGGGAAGTCATCTAGAGAAGTTTCCTTCTCTGCTTCTTCTTCCCTATCGTTGATGGTGATAGCGTACAATAGGCATCCCTTTCGCGTGAAGTTCTTAAGATGCATAGAAAAAATCACACAGAGGGATACAGACCTATGGATTCCCTAAATCATTGTATCTATATCATCATCATTTTAACATTGATCTTCTTCTTACAATAATCTAGCTTGGCCTTGTTAACACTTAGCCAATCCATGCCAAGAACTAGGTTGTAAGATCCAATGGGGAGTAACTCTGAGATCAACTAAAGTGGTTATGCCATGAATCTGGATTGGACAATCTTTAACCATAGAAGTAACGGAACCTCTAGCTCCTAAAGCTAACTCTACTTCTCATCTAACCTCTTGTCTAGCTGCCACTAGCCTGCAATGCTCCACAACCGATGGAGAAACTGTTATGCCCTGCATACCCGTCCCAACATTTTGTAGGCAAAATTTTGGGTCCCCCTTTTCGCTTTTTCTCTTCCTTTGTTTCCTTTTTGTTTTCTTTGTTTTCCCTCTAGGATTTTCTTCCATGAGGGTTATCTTTCTTTTTTTTTTGTCTTCTTGTGTCTCTGGGACCCGGTCCTGGAGTTTTTTTGTTCTTTCTAGAGCCGGATTCCATACTCTGAGATTCTCCACCACAATGTCTTCTTTTGCAAGAAGGTATGGTTGCATGGAATCCCTAGGCCCAAAGTCTGGGGGCCTGCCTATTCTGGAGTTGTCAGAAAAAATGCAACCTATTTTTACCATAAGGTTATAAATGGAAGTTACCTATCATTTTCACAGTCACCATGATTAAAACACTTAGAGAATTTAGAGCGATATTAAGGTGATTAAATAGCGAGTTGCTCCCCGTTCTTAGTGGCTAATTGAACGTTGATTTGTGGTGTTTGCTTGTGATTGTTCGAAGGTGGACCTGTTGCAAAGCAAATCCCATGCTTGTCTTCCCTGCATCCTTCATGTTTCCAGGTTGGTTTTCATTTTCCTTCTTTGGTTCTCTGTTCCTCTGGTTTTCTGTCTTTTGCTTCTGTGGTGCTCGTTTTTGTTTGTTTTTGCTTTCGTTCATTTTTTCCGCTTTTGCGTTTTGCTTCTGGTTTTCCTCTCATTGGTGGGTTGGCTCTGCTAGAGGGTTGTCCACCCTTTGTGCAATTCTGATCTAATGTATATATTGTATATTGTCATAGGGTAGCTTTGGTGCCTTTGTAAATTCTGTGCATTGTGTAAATATCTTGTAGATGTTGTGTATATGTCATTATTCTACAAGCTACATTTTGGCCCTCACAGAGCATCAACCCTCTATAGCTTAGTGTGTATATCTCATGTATATCCTTCTATCATGCCAATCTCGTCATGCTCCATCATGTCTTGAACCACTTTTTCAATCTCGTCGAGAGATTGTCGCCACAGCTCGAACTTGACACCTCACTGGTTCAAACCATGGTGACTTTCTCTCTCCTCTATCGTATCACCTTAATGGAAGGACTAATTTCACATGAGTGGGCATTCAAACCCTATCCCATCTGGCATTCAATTTCCCCCATATTATCCCACTTGTTACTATTAATGTCATTACGCCACTTGTCATGTGACCATGTGACATCTCATGTCAGCTGAGTACGGCTTCCTACTGGTCACATCGACAATGGAAAACTCTCCCAGAATCTGGGTACTAAGAATCCCATGGATCTTCATTCCATCTTTTTTTGCTTAGTCCTATACCCTAGAGCCCCAGGATTTTTATCAGAATCTAACTCATGTATGTCTTAATACTTTGAGATTTTTGATGTGTGCTAAAATTTTTGGACAGGTGCGAAATGGTGACGATTTCCCCAGAATCTGCAAAGATATTATTAGTATGTCATGTATTGATTTTTCTCTGGTCTTGCAGGTTTCAGATTGTGTGATCGAGATGTCTGAGGTGATCACTCCTCTTGATAGCTTGGAGCTACCTACTACCTCCACTTGAGCAGCCATAAAAACCAAGGCCAAAAAGATGTTGGCTAAGCTGCCACTGACCTCCAAATACCCAAAGGAGGGTGTTCTTGTGGGGTCCAAGGTGGATTCCAAAGTGTAGGAAATAATAGACACAGAGCCCAAACTTTGGGATGAAATGCAGGGCTTAATTCAAGCCATATACAGACTGAAGGTCGGCGAAGACAGTATGGCCACTCATTTGTCCGCCTCCAGCATTATTAAGGCTGCAAACTTTCCTTGCTTGGTGCAATCACCAGAATTGATACTTCAACTGGAAACACTGTACAATACACCTACTTAGACTATTCTTCTTGTTGATCCCCAGCTATTATAATACCCAGTGACAATTATCAATCTGGACGCAGCAACTTTTGCATCAGGGCTGGGGATTCCACAATTCAAGGGGTCCATCATCATCAATCGGGCCAAGTTGTTACAGAAGTTTGAGGAAGCTACTCTCTTCTCCTATCAATATCTCAACACTTAGTGGCTGAAGTCCCCAAAGAGGGACCATAAAAAGATGAAGTTGGAAATTCCCTGCAGGGATTTCAAAGAGCCCATTCAGGCGGGCATTATATTTTTATGCAGGATCTTCGGACAGCCCCATGCTTGGGATTTCTTGACATGGATGTATTACTTTCTTTACTGCATCACTACCCACAACCAGACTTTCAACTAGGTAGCTATTATAACCAATCATGTGGACACGCATTTAAAGGGCATCGTTCAGAGTTCTAAATTCTATATGACATCTTACGTGCTATGGGTGTTGGCCCAATAGAGACCAGCTTTCATGGGTTTAGGAATAGTGGGTGATCTTGGGAACGGGTCAGGCCAATTAACACCATGGGATCATTGTCCCCAAATCTAGTGGGAACTCAATTTCCTAATTTTTTTTAGGGTGAACAATGTCTTCGTTTACCAAAACATTTTGACACTTACTTAGGACTCTAGGTACCGGTTATCACAGGAGGCAATGAACCTGGTTAGTACTTACAGCCATTATTTTATTTAGTTCCAGCAACACACATACATTCGGGTGACCAGCTTCTCTGGGAAACCCTATCTTCTTCCTTGGTATTGTGGGGATAAAATCATTCTTTTGGAGTTCTATCGGTAGATCCTAGAGCTGCATGCCTTCTTCACATTGAAGAAGGTCACTAACATCCCATTCCCAATTTCTTGTGGGAATTATATGTGTAGCCTTGCCATAGAAAAAGAGGCAGATGATGAGTTGAAGAGGCTGGGACTGATGGAATTCCACCACACCAGGGAAAATTATGATCCTCTAGGAAAGATTTCCTTGGCACTTTCACGGGCATCCCCACCACATAAGGAAGACATTGAAGATTTTTGGGCAGACTATGAGGACAGTTTTGATCTCTGGGCCCATCAACATTCATGGATGTCCAAGGGACTAATGAAATTGCTTGACCTTCAAACTTTTCCAAAGGTTTTTTTAGATGACGGGCCGCTGGAAGACCCAATGTACAAAGGGAAAGGATTAGACAAGTTAGATCTCCCTCCTATGGATTGGGCCACCCCAAAAGACTTGATAATTGAGGGAGTATGTTGCCCCATTTTGGAGGCCAGTCATAGTTATTTTGCCCGGGTCTATCCTAGGAACACTCGGAAGGGACCAATTGTTCAAAGGTCCTCTTCAACTTCTGTTGCCGCCGTAGGACCCAGCACAAGCAAGGGGAAAGAGAAAGAAGACACCCTGGCTAAGGTGCCTCTCTAAGGCCCAACTCCTATAATGGTATAGCTACAAAAATAGATGGAGTCTGTGAGACTGGCTAGCGAGTAGATAAGCGCACAAATGTTCTCTGGCCTCCTTGTAACTCTAGTAGCATCCACTCGCCCGGTGGGATCCCTATCACTAGCCATAATGATGAGCAGATAGACTTTTGCTGAGGTGGAGTCCACAAGTATTTTGGATACCAGAGTCCCATTACTAAGGAAGAAGAAGCAGAAGGTGACCCCCAATCTAAGCACAGCCACCAGCCCTGGTATGCCAGACCGGCCTCCGGTTGCTGTCAATTTAGATTCTCCCAAACTTGAGAATATTTTTGATTCCTCTCCCCCACACGATGATTTTGACGATGTCTTTGGGGTGGCTGAGCTCATGAACCTTCATGAAGATGAAGGTCACGCGGCTAGGGATATTTTCGCCCAAGAGAAAGAGGATATTCCCATAGGTGAAGAGGAAGTCCCAAAATAAGAAGTTGCCGCAGAGCAGGAGGTCTAGGAGGAAACACAAAAGGAACCCAAACAAGAGAAGACACCAGTCCAAGGGACCGAGGATGAACCTATCCAAATCATAGATGATCAACCAGTGATTGGGGAAACCAGACCCATGGGATCAACTGTACACCCATTTATCATGTTCCAAATGCCTTTGGTTACTCTGGATGACCAGTTGCCCCGGAGTACGTTCATCGAAGTGGTAAAAGCGGCCGCATTATTGAATTTTGGCCAGAGACCCCACCCACCTCCACAAGATGTCCCAGTGGAGGAATATGTTCTAGCAGATGAAACTAATGGGGTCGAGGAACAACAACAGAAAAATGACAGAGAAAACCCTGAAGATACAAACATCGAACCAACTGATGCTGAAAAGGAAGGGGAAGTCCCTGAAAATTTAGGTGATGTTGATATTGGAGGAGAAGAATTTTTGGACATCACGAAAGAGGATGCCAACACGGTGGAGAATACTGAGGCCTCCAGAGAGAAAGAGAAGGAAAAAGAACAAGAAGAGGAGAGAAGGCCCGATGATAATGTTGACCCCAAGAATGTGCCACCAGATTCTAAAGAGAATCCAGATACCCAGGTCTTAACAGCAAAGCCGCCCTAGCCACCCCAATGGCTAGTAGAATCAAGAAAGAGAAAGGCCCCAGTGGTAGAGACAGGTATTCGACTCTCCTTGGCCAAGATGATAGCCTAAAATACAGAGGCCCAAAATCCTAAGAAGGCATGGACAATCCATACCCTCTAGACTGTCCAACAGGAAGTATGGTTGCAACAATCGCAACACCTCCTCTAGATGAAGATGCAGCGGTGGTAAGGCTCAAAGATTATACTATTATAGAAGTGGCACTGGGGAGGAGAGATAAGCAGGGAGAACTGGACCTGCTGAGAGAGGCCACCAAAGTAGTAGAGGCCTGGTACATTAAACAATGCCAAAAGTTAAAGGAGGAAAGAGAAACTAATGCAAATCTCCTCGCACTTAGGGCAGAACTTACATAGCCTTTGGCCAAGATCCATCCAGAAGCCTCTTCCTCTGGATTACCCCTTACATAGGGTGATGTGGATTCTCTTTGGGCCATGAAGAAGAAGGCACAAGCTATGGACAGGTGGGTCACCAAGAAGATAGCTTCCATAAGACAATTCCTAGTGGTGTCCCTCTCAGATCTTTACCATATCAACATCCTCCTCAGCCATGCAAATGGCTCTCCTCTTGTATGGGAGTAGGACTTGGAGAAGTATGAAAAGTGGAAGGCCAGGTTGGAGGATATTTTCAATGCCGATGAAGAAGCAATCACAGAGGCAAGAATTTTGGGAGACAAATCGTATGATTCTCTCTAGGCCCATTACTCCAGAGTTGGCCTCAAAATCGAGGTATGCAAGGAACTGATTAAGGCCTTAAAAGAGAAGGTGAACGTAGCTCAATATCTTATGGGCCTATTTTAGGCATTTGTGGTTGGGGTATCACAAGTCGAACCTTTCACTACTAGGATATGCACCCTGGAGGACTACGTCCTCAGCTAATTTGATGAGTGAATGGAATCCCTATATCCGGTTGCTAGAGACTTTGACCAGGGTAGGTTATCAAGATTATCCAAGATGATTATCTGGGCACATGATGTCATGAACATGGTAGGTGAGTTCTGGAATGGGTTCAGAGAGGTCGAAGAGAAGTTGGAGGCTATTCGCAGTCAATGGGACAGCATCAAGGACATAGACGAAGAAGACGTAAGCCAAGTGTTAGAATCATTCAAGAATAGTAAGGAGCAATAAGGTTTCCTGAAGTCCAGATAATTCCATTGTTCATACATATTATGTATTCTTTATTCTTTGAGCTTAAGCCCCTAGATCCCAGAGTTCTAGATCCATAATTTTGTATTCTTTGAATAATCCACGTCCAGGTTCACCAGAGCCGACCAGTCATTGTTAGATAGTTAATAAGGATGTCAGAAGGTAGGTGACTCCAACGAGGCACATCGGCTCAAAGATGATTCTGACAGGTGGTCTTCCCAAGGTGCTGCTCCAACATAACACCTGGCACATTGGAAACAATGAGCCACTTTTCTATTAATGAGGCATGTAGCCTCAATCCCTGGGGGATCAAGTTTCCTCTATTCTCCTTCTAGCTCTCTTCTCGAGGCTGATTCTTCCATACCATCTTTCTTGTCTCATTCCTCTGACATGTTAGACCTCTTCTCTTTTCGAGGTTGTTGTAGTGTGGTGCAGGTAGTACCAACCACCAGAAATTATATTTTATTGGTTGAGTGTAAAGATAAGTTAGGTTAATTTTAAGGCAAGTTTGTGTATAAATAATAAGTCTGACCTCATTCCAGGGGTCAGCAAAATTGATGATTTTTCAGTCCATAGCTATAGCATTTTCAGTTTTCAATTCTCATAGTTGTAGAGCTCAATGCTCCTTAGTCTTTAGAAGATTTCAGTAGATAGATTCTCCCCTGGAGTTGTTGATGTACTCGCCAGTGATGTTGGAACACCATTAATGAAGAAGGAAGGATTCTGGCAATGTTATTGTTGGTCTCTCAATCTCTGACTTAATAATTTTCATGTTGTATGTTTCTTATGTCCCTTTCTCTAATGTATTAAGTACATTAACGACCTTCTTTTCTCCTCGCGATTGAATACGTATGAACTGACGGTTGTGTGCACATTCATTATTTTAGTCTAGCACATTAGAGCTTGGTTGATGTTTTGAATGTATTTGCAGGACTATAGATAGATTGAATACTTCTAACCCTGGCATATCTTTTGAAGTTTATTTGGTAACTAACGAATGCTTGCAGGAGACCCCCCCACTTACCTAAATCCCCAGAGAAGATGAGCTGAGATAACCATCTATCCCCCCAAACCAAATAGTCATAACGCCCAACTTAGCTCTCGCACCGTCGAGACTCGACTCTCACATGCTTGAAGGCCTGGAGAATATAATTTCTCTGAACAACCTTTACAGGCAAAGTTGGCCGGTACCCCGGTACCCTATGATAACTTACCTTTGTTGGCAGACCCAGTCACAAACCCCCTGTCAATAGAAACTAGTGCTAGAAGGAGGGCATGGGCTTGTCCCCTTCTAAGGATTTATATTTTACACCACCTGAGGGTTCCCCAAGCCATAGTTTTAGGAAATAGACCTTTAGTGGGATTGGATCATTTTCACCAACCTGATTCAAAAGAATCCTTAGATCAACTCCTAATCCCAGAAGGTTTGTTGAACTTGAGCCTCTCACTTGAAAGAAATGGACCCCGAAAGCCAAGCCAACCACCATTGTCTGGGGATCTAATATGTCTTAGAATACCCAAGTCTCCCAGACAACCCTCAGGATTAACATTCAGCCTCGCTAAAATCCAACACCCTCAATGGTTGCATACTTTGGCAACACCGGGTCCCTGATGGGAACATTTCTGGGTGTGACCAATGATCTTCCTACACACCCAAAAATGATTTGTCTCCGATATGAGAACTTACACTCATGAACCGTAGAGGATCATCTGCAGGCATACAAGGATGCCATGAACCGACACTGGATCCAACATTAAGACATTCTGACTCAGATGCTCCCTTTGTCCCTAGGATAGAACAAACTGAACTGGTACCTTAACCTGCCCGCAAAATCCATCAACAATTGGAAGGACATGGAGAATGCCTTCTTGGTAGCTTTTCACATACATGTGGACCCAGTTTGGTCCCACAGCTAGTTCATCTCCATCAGGAAGGAACCAAATGAGCCCCTTGCAGCATTCAACCATAGGTTCCAACGCGCCAAAAAAGTGGTGCACAAGTCCTTTCATCCCATCTCCAGAGGTGATGATCTAGACATATATGAATGCAATGGACCCTTTCATTACCACTCTCCTATGGAGAACTACCACCCCCACTGACCGGGATGCTCTAGCAAAATTTTACAACCTAGCCTTAGATTTATCTTGCGGTCTTAACAAATCTCTGAGCGGGATTGGGCAGAGCATGCCTTTCAACATGATCCCCGGTGGAACTTCTTACACTAAGGGATACAACCCCAATCAATCAATGGGTGCCCTTGTGATGGCCATGAATCCCCCCACTGCCGATAGACCAAGAGGCCCAGTACGTATACCCATCGCAAGCCTAGACAATACCAGGTCTAGAATTCATTCCCTGGAACTAGACGCAACAAACACAACAACCACAGACACAACCTTCTAGAGTGATTTTATTCTAGTCGCTCGTGGCTGGAGGATTGTCGCCCTTGACTCTGGTACCTATTGTTTCCTTTCCTGGGAACCAACTGCAACAATCGTCACATTGTGATGCAAACACCCAGCTATTCGGTGAGGTTGAATCCATCCGGTGACTGTTGTCCTCGCTGAATATAGACATGGGAAAGTTGAAGGCGGGGTCCCTTGCACCCTGTAACACCAATTCCCAAAGAGGGAATATCTTCTCTGGCCAACAAAATAACAATGTCAAAGGAAGGAATTACAACAACAGGCCTCAGCCCAACTAACAGCAATGGAACAACAATGCTAACACTGGAGGTCCTCCTCTAAACCAAAACACCAATCAGGGTGGTGCTAGACCTTCCCATTTCATGCCAGTCATAGAACTTCAGCCCCTGACCAACTAGTGTAGATTGCACAACACCGGCTCTCATTCTGAGGTGAACTGTGCCACGCTAGAGAAATTCATCATGATATTCCAAGTGGACATACAACAAACTACTAATCCTACTCCCTTGAAACCCCCCATTCAAGAGCCCATTGACGGTGCCCTCACCTGTAAGACCATCTTCTTTGGAGCAAACAAAGGAGATGAAGAAGAACCCAGATTATAGGGGTTCTTTGACGAATCTATTCCAACCTTTGAGGCCAATGCCTTCACCAATCCAAGGACTCCCTATAACACCCGGAGTCAGGCTGGTAAAGGGTCATTTTACACAGCCACACCTCCTAAAGACACCCCTCCCTATGATAACACAACTGATCACCCCTTCCCACCAAAAGGGTCTAGCTCTAACTAAGTTAAGGACCCGACTGAGGGAAGCCAACAATTCCCTGGGGGGAGGTTTTACATCACAAAGCGTTAGAATGCACCACCACCTCCATGACCTTTATGGAGTTTTTGCTAAACTGTCCTGAGAAGAGGAAGTCTCTTCTGAAGCTCTTGGGAAGCCCAAAAGCTATCAGTCGCCCACCCAAGACTGTCACTTTTGATGATTCTTACACGGCGGTCTTCTAGGGTAACACTGAGGATCCTCCCTTCTTATTAGGCTTAAACATACAAGGGAAGAACCTTTATAATTGCTTGGTAGATTCTGGAGCTTTGGGTAATGTCATGCCCCTATCCATATGCCAGAAGCTTGGATTTCATCCTACTCCATCTAACGGTGCAGTAGTACAGATGGACAAGACTGCTGTAAAAATTGTAGGTGAACTGAAGAACACCTGGATTCATCTCATCCAAGACCCTAGGATAGCAAGCATAAGTGACATCCAAGTGGTGGACATCCCAAAGACTCATGGGATGTTACTAAGTCACAATTGGTTTGAGTCCCTCAAAGGGTATTTCTCCACTGACTTCTCCCATTTGTGGTTCCCCTGGGAAGGAGAATCTAACTAAATCTAGGTAGAAAGAGAACCCTGGATGAAACAAGCCCTCACCAAAGTCAAGAGGGTGAATGAAGTCCTCTTCTCTAAGACTTCCCCCGGTGTGTATCGACCCTTAGAAATCTTAACCTTTTATTTTACCCCTGGGGAGGATACCATTGTTTCTCAGAGGATGTAGGACCTGGACGAAAGAATAAGGGGTGAAGTTAACTCACAAGGTACTGCAGCAACCCCTGCCACACTCTTATTTAGTACTTAGTGTAGGATTTGAGAAATACAAATCCACAGAAGGCAAGAATACCTGCATGCAAATAACCTGTTACAAGAGAGAAGCAAAAGGAGGAAAAAGCAGAACTCAGAAGTTGCTCAGAAAGTGAGAGCGAAATTATAATCTGAATTAATTAAAAAAGAATTACAAGGTTCAACCTATAAAGGTGAACAAAACCC
>MU223248.1:1074120-1103330 GCA_018584345.1 Thuja plicata
GCTATATATGTCATCTATAACATATTTTGAAATTAGGGGAAAAAATATTTATTTACATATAATGTTTTGGCGGGAACTAGACCCCTAATTTTCAGCATGTTTCTGCAACTGAAAAATCATCTTTAAAAATTCAAAAAAAAAATCAAAGCTTATTCAAAAAAAAATATTAAAAATATTAATCATAAACTTCATCCATTTTAAAACATTTTATTAGTTTACATCATCTTGAAATTCCAAACATAAATGTCACTTTTATACTATTGAAGCTAAACAACTTTAATTTTGTCATCCTTTTCCTTTGTAAAAGGGTGACAAATTATTGTGCTTTTACCCTTGACCTTTGAACTTTTCTAAAGGGTTTTTCAGATGACAGGCCAATGCAAGACCCAGCATACAAAGGGAAAGGATTAGACAAGTTGGATCTCCTCCTATGGATTGGGCTACCCCAGAAGACTTGATAATCGAGGGAGTATGCCACCCCATTTTGGAAGCTAGTCACAGTTATTTTTCTTGGGTCTATCCCAGGAGCACCCGAAAGGGACCAATTGTTCAAAGGTCCTCTTCAACTTCCACTGCCACCACAGGACCCAACACAAGCAAGGGGAAAGAGAAAGAAGACACCCCAGCTAAGGTGTGTCTACAAGGCCCAACCCCTATAATGGTACAAATACAAAAATAAATGGAGTCTGTGAGGATGGCTAGCCATCAAATAAGTGCACAAATGTCCTCTAGCCTCCTTGTAACTCCAGTAGCATTTGTTCACCCTGCGGGATCCCCATCGCTGGCTGAAATGATGAGCAGAAAGACTTTCACTGAGGTGGAGTCCACAAGTATTTTGGATATCAGGGTCCCATTACTAAGGAAGAAGAAGCAGAAGGTGACCCCCACTTCAAGCATAGCCGCTAGCCTCAATATGCCAGACCGGCCTCCGGTTGATGTCAGTTCAAATTCTCCCAAACTTGAGAATATTTCTGATTCCTCTCCCCCATACGATAATTTTGATGATGTCTTTAGGGCAGACAAGCTCATGAATCTTCATGAGGATGAAGGTCACGTGGTGGAGGAGTTCACCGCTGAGGAGAAAGAGGATATCCCCTTAGGAGAAGAGGATGTCTTGAAACAAGAAGTTGATGCAGAGTAGGAGGTCCGGGAGGAAACACAAAAGGAACCGAAACAGGAGAAGACATTGGTCCAAGGGACCAAGGATGAACTAGGCAAATCATAGATGAGAAACTAATGATTTGGGAAATTGGACCTATGAGATCAATTGTACCTCCATTTATCACGCTCCAAATGCCTTTGGTTACTCTGGATGACCAGTTGCCCTGGAGTACATTCGGCAAAGTTGTAAAAGTGGCCACATTATTGAATTTTGGCCAGAGACCCCACCCACCTCCATAAGATGTCCCAGTGGAGGAAGATGTTCTGGCAGATGAAAATGATGGGGTTGAGGAACAACAGCAGCAGAATGATGGAGAAAACCCTGAAGATACAAATGTCGAACCAACTAATGCTGAAAAGGAAGAGGAAGTCCCCAAAAATACAAGTGATGCTGATACCGGAGGAGAAGAAGTTCCAGAAATCACGAAAGAGGATGCCAACATGGTGGAGAATGATGAGGCCTTCGAAGAGTAGGAGAAGGAATAGGAATAAGAAGAGGAGAGAAGGCTCGACAATAATGTTAATCCCGGGAATGCACGGCCAGATTCTGAAGAGAATCCAGATACCCATGTCTTAACAACAAAGCTGCCCTAGCTGCCCCAATGGCTGGTAGAATCAAGAAAGAGAAAGGCCCCAGTGGCAGCGATCAATGTTCCACTCTCCTTGGCCGAGATGATAGCCCAAAATACAGAGGCCCAAAATCCTAAGAAGGCATGAACAGTCCATAACCTCCGGACTGGTCCAATAGGAAGTATGGTTGCAAAAATCACAACACCTCCTCTAGATGCATATGAAGTGGTGGTAAGGCTCGAAGATTACACTATTATAGAAGTGGCACTGGGGAGGAGAGATAAGTAGGGAGAACTGGACTTGCTGACAGAGGCCACCAAAGTAGTAGAGGCCCAATACATTAAACAAGGCTAGAAGTTAAAGGAGGAAAGAGAAACTAATGCAAATCTCCTCGCACTTCTGGAAAAAATTACATAGCCTTTGGCCGAGATCCATCCGAAAGCCTCTTCCTCCAGATTTCCCCTTGCACAAGGTGACACAGATTCTCTCTGGGCCATGAAGAATAAGGCGCAGGCTGTGGATGGGTGGATCACCGAGAAGATAGCTACCATAAGACAATTCCTAGTGGTGTCCCTCCCAGATCTTTACAAGATCAGCATCCTCCTCAGCCAGGCAAATGGCTCCGCTCTTGTATGGGAGCAGGACTTGGAGAAGTATGAAAAGTGGAAGGCCAGGTTGGAGGATATTTTCAACGCTAGAGAAGAAGTCGTCACAAAGGCAATAATTTTGGGAGATGAATCGTATGACTCTCCAGGCCCAGTACTCTAGACTTGGCCTCAAAATCGAGGTATGCAAGGAATGTATTAAGGCCTTAAAAGAGAAGGTGACCATAGCTCAATATCCTATGGGCCTATTTTATAAATTTATGGTTAGGGTATTGCAAGTTGATCCTTTCACCACCGGGACATGCACCCTAGAGGACTACGTCCTCAGAAAATTTGATGAGCAAATGGATTCCATGTATTCGGTTGCTGGAGACTTTGACCAGGGCAGGTTATCAAGATTATCCAATATGATGATTTGGGCACATGATGCCATGAAGATGGTAGATGAGTTCTGGAATGGGGCCGGAGAGGTCGAAGAGAAGTTAGAGGTTGTTCGTAGTCTATGGGACAACATCAAGGACATAGACGAAGAAGGCGTAAGCCAAGTATTAGAATCATTCAAAAATAGTAAGGAGAAATAAGGTTCTCCAGAGTCCAGAGAATCCCTTCGACCGTGGATATTTTGTATTCTTTATTCTTTGAGCTTAAGCCCTCATATCCTGGAGTTCTGGATCCATAATTTTGTATTCTTTGAATGATCCGCGTCCAGGTTTCCTAGAGTTAATAGGTCATTGTTAGATAGTTAATAAGGATGTCAGAAGGTAGGTGACTCCAACAAGGCACGTCAGCTCAAAGATGATTCTGATAGGTAGTCTTCCTAAGGTTCCGCTCCAACATAACACCTAGCGCATAAAAAATAGTGAGTCACTTTTCCATTAATGAGGCATGTAGCCTCGATCCCCAGGGGATCAGATTTCCTCTATTCTCCCTCTAGCTCTCTTCTTGAGGCCGATTCTTCCATACCTCCTTTCTTGTCTCATTCCTCTGACATGTTAGACCTCTTCTCTTCCCGAGGTTGTTTTAGCATGGTGCAGGTAGTACCGACTACCAAAAATTATATTTTATTGATTGAGTGTAAAGATAAGTTAGGTTAATTTTAGGGCAAGTTTGTGTATAAATAATAAGTCCAACCTCATTCCAGGGGTCAACAAAATTGATAATTTTGCAGTCCATAGCTATAGCATTTTTAGTTTTTAGTTCTCATAGTTTCATAGCTCAATGCTCCTTAGTCTTTAGAATCTTTCAGTAGATAGATTCTCTCCTAGAGTTGTTGATGTACTCGCCAATGAAGTTGGAACACCATTAATGAAGAAAGAAGGATTCTGGAAATGCTTTTGTTGGTATCTCGATCTCTTACTTAATAATTTTCATGTTGTATGTTTCTTATGTCCCTTGCTCTAATGTATTAAGTAGATTAACAACCTTCTTTTCCCCTCGCTATTGAATATGTATGAACTGATGGTTGTGCACGCATTCAATATTTTAGTGTAGCACGTTAGAGCTTGGTTAATGTTTTGAATATATTTGCATGACTATAGATAGATGGAATACTTCTAACCCTGGCATATCTTTTGAATTTTATTTGGTAACTAATGAATGCTTTCAAGAGACCCCCCCACTTACCTAAATCCCCAGGGAAGATGAGCCAAGATAACTAGCTATCCCCCCAAACAAAAGAGTCACAATGCCCAACTTAGCTCCCGCACCGTCGAGACCCGACTCTCATGTGCTTGAAGGCCCAGAGAATCTCATTTCTCTAGAAAACCTTTACAAGCAAAGTTGGTCGGTACCCCAGTTCCCGGTGACAACTTACCTCTGTTGGCGGACCCAGTCACAAACCCCCATCAAAAAAAACTAAGGACTTTGTGGCTCTTGAATCAAATAAAAGAGAAACATCACTACCTTTGATCTTACCTAATGCCTCAATGATAGTAGCTTGGTTCTCTGCCTGGTGGTTAGCCACCGTTGCAAATACCATGTGGGACTTTCCCCTATTCCCAATTGTTAGTTTTGACACCATTGCACATTGACTACCACCCTGGGGATACTCTCTAGCTATATGCCCCATGGAACCACTAGTGTAACATGGCCCATGTTCCTGAACCTGAATGCCTGGAGGTATTGAATACTGAGACCCTACTGTCCTAGAAGACTCGCTATAACCACCCCGAGCAGACTGTTGAGTCCGTGCTGGAGGTGTGTAAGGTGCATGTGGTCTCTGGTCCATTCTAGGACCATGTGTCTACCATTGTTTGGGCTTAGAGCCCTGTTGTACCTGTGGTGGCCTCTGTCACTGGATTTGCTGGGACTTTTGTAGTTTTGTGGCTGTGGTGTTATGAATGACCCTGAAGAGTACCTTTGATTCCCCTTCCATGGGGGTTTATGATATCTTGAGGCCTGGGATGTGGGATTATGGTTCTAAGACCTATCCCTAGCATCTTGTGGACCTTTGACTATCTCTTCGGCCACTAATGATCTATCCACTGTGAACCTTAAGTCCCCTAAAGGTACCATGTGTGCCCTATCTAAAATTGTAGGATTTAAACCCTTGATAAATTGGTATACCACCAACTTCTCGTCTCCCATGTACTCCACATAAAGAAGGAGATCAAGAAACTTTCCCTCATATTGGGCTATTGAAAGTCCCTACTACTAGAGATCATGAAACTCGTCAATACATCATTGCATGAACTATTTTGAGACATATCAAGCTTTGAAAAGCTAGAGGAAAGCATCCCAAGTAAGGGTGTCGATGACCAAGTGTCCATTGGACTCCTCGTATCTCCACCAAGTGGAATCTTGGTCTCTAAGTAGGAGAATAGAAAAACATGCTCTAAGGTTGCTACCATGATTACACAACCTGAAACACCTCTTGAGGCTTAGAAGCCAAGACTCTGCACCTGTACCATCTATTCCTCCTAAGAATGGAGGCGGTTTGAGCCTCATCAACTCTATAATCTTATTCCCAATATTAGGGGGTGCTCTATCAAACCTTTAGACGTCCATCCTAGGAATAATCCTTGGTCCTCCAGTGGACCCTACTTCATGCTTAGCCTGATTCTCACCAAACCTAGGAGGTGGTCTCCTAATTTTCTCTCTAGCAGAGGACCCACCTCCTTCTGAATTATGTTGCTCATTCTGCTGAAGCACTGGAGGCATACAGTCCAGTATAAGTCTGGCTAAATTCTGGAAAGCCTGAAGCAATGTTTCATTTGGATCAGGAGGTGGACTCTGATCCCCTCCACAATCCTCTACCTCAGATTGTACCTCCACACAAGCTCCAAGGGTACCTCTACGACCACGCCCTTGCCTACGGGCTACACGAGTGACATGAGGCATCCTACACATATAAGACAAATTTTAGTGATAACACAGTGGTTTAGGTTCCCAATGTTCCTAACTTGGCTCTGATACCAAAATCTCATGCCCAAAAGTTGGGCAAAAACACACCAACAATTTTAAAAAAAAAAAACACACTAAAGGTTTACTAAACTATCTTGAGGATAACATGTGCAGGCAAAATGGTGCAGAGCAAAATAGTTAACTAAACAGGTTAAGTGTTCAAAACTACTCAAGGGTCCAACCAAAAGAGGGTTGACCAAGTTTGACTAAAAGTCAAACTACATAGATTAGCTTCCAGAACTATCCTACAGGGATCCCTAAGATGCATACTTTGATTGGCATGCAAATCGAGATAGTTGACTAAAGTCAACTAGAGTTGACCAAAAAGTCAACTATGCACCAAAATATGTGAAACTAGGATACTAGGGTCATTTGTGCTACAAGGAAGGACTGAGCATTCAAATCGAGGTAGTTGACCAAAAGTGAACCAAAGCTGACTAAAAAGTCAACCATGCTCTGATAAGTGCAAAACTGGGGTACGGGGTGCATTATCTTGTAGGGAATGCCTGTGCATGAAAAATGAGGTGATCTGACCTAGGTTTGACCATGGTTGGCCAAAAGTCAACTAAGTGAATAAATGGTCAATGATACCGGTCTGACTACGAGAACCTAGGAGTAACAAAAATGAGACGTTAAGACACCTTATCAGTTAATAATGTTCAAATTGGTTATAACGATAATTAACCCTATTTAATATAATATGAAGAGTTCAAGACAATATTAATAAATACAAATATTAATCCTACTTTTAACAATACCTAAAAATGAATTATCTTAATCCAGCAATAGGTAATTGCAAATACATATGACATTAATAATGTTCTATTAAAATAATTAATTTACTTTTAATAAACCAACTTTAATAATTATTTAAATTATAATTTAAAACATTGCAAAAAGAAATATAATCTTGATTAATTGACTGATAATCTAATTAATTAAAAACTTTCTAGAGACTTCTACCCCCAAGGTCAACATTTGAAACTATATTCTTCTGGATAATTATTTGAAGTCCATTTAAAAGGATCTAATCTATATAAAAAAATTTTAAAAAAATCACATCTATTTTTTTTTTTTAAAAAGCTTCTATAAAGTAAACTTTACTAACCTATCTCATTCTAAACTAGCATTTATTTTTATTTACTTATGCACTTTAATAATAATTTATTTAGTTGTTCTTTTTTCTAAATCTATTATAACCTAACCCTATGATCTCTAGGGTTTTGCAACGGGAAACCGAGTGGTGGCTTTGTGGTGATAGGCAGCGTTGTGTATCCCATCGCAGCGGAGGGAAGTGCAGATGAGGCAGCAAAGAGGGGGAGCGGAGGAGAGCTCAACACTCAGCGTGGCCGCCGTTGCCACCACTCACGCAATGGGAAATGGGGCAGAGTGGCCCGCACACTATGATTACACAGTGGGAGGCTCATCCTCTACCACCGCCGAAAACTATGGGGTCAGGGTAGGGCTTCGGCCCTCCCCACCCATTTCTAAAAAAATATTTTCCCCTCCTTTATTTGCGGAAAATATTTTTTTTAAAACATTCAATAAAAAAACATTTAATCTTTGTATTTTACCTCTCTTTTTTTTATATTTAGTTTGTTTTCTAATGTTTTAACCATATCGTAAATAAAAAGAATATAACAATTTTACTGGTTAAAATAATTATGTTTGATACAAAATAGCAGACAGTAGGACCCTTTTTTTTTAAACACATAATTGGGTCTATATCCATAAGATAAATTTAATGTAGGAAGTAAAATATTGATTTAGGCATTTAATTTTTTTTTGCAAAAATTCATAAAAAAAAACTCTAAGTATAAAAGTTTCATATTCATTTTTTTCCAAGGACATTATATATCAATTTGAACAAAAGATATTCATAAATGAGAATAATCTAGATCTTATTTATCAAGTAATAACTTATATGCCTATAAATAGGAGTTTTAAATTAAACTATACAAACTTCAATTTCCAAAATTTTCTTTCCATTATCATAACTGAAACCAGATTTGCATAAACATTTGAATCAATTATAAGGTTCATATCAAATTCTTCTTTTCATAAATATACAAGTAACCAAGGTTACATTTGATGGAAAGTAGCCACATGCAGTATGTCAAAAATACATGTCCATGAATTTTACCCAATTAAAACATGCAAATAATAATTTTCTCAAAATCTCCTTTCGGTTAACATAATAAAATCATGATTGCAATTTTTTTTTTGAAACTCCATCCCACAATATGGGTAAAAATAGATTTGCATAGGATCACATGGATACAATGGAATCCTTGATTCCCAAATTTTCAAAATAATTAAATCTACAAGCTCCTAACATCTAGCTATGAACCTATCAGAATAAGGTTGACCATGGAGGCTCACCTCCCAACCTAAACATTTTCAAGGTCACCCCTGAGCTAGGGGACCCAGAGTGGAACAGGAAACAAACAGGTAGCCACAAACACTCAAGAACTCAAGCGAACATATAAACACAAAGGTAAAACTCCCTTACATGGAAAAAAAGGAGGAAGGTCTCCAAAAGGTCTTCCTAAATAGGAGTGGTGGTAGATTAGCACAGGAGGAGAAGCCAAAGTATCAAACCAGATTTCTCAAGCCACATATGGACTTGGAATGACCATCTCCATAAGATGCATTCATAAATAAATAAACCTACTTATCCCCCCAGGTGCCCTCAGACCATACTTGGCATCATGGGTATCAAGAACCTAATGTCTTTCCCTCCTCATATGGGAGACTTTGCACTAACCTGGAATCATTTCCTACCACCCCCTTCAAGGTTACTCTGCCCTCCCAAGGGTGAGTGTGCCTTGAAGAAATCCCATCCACAAAAGTATTCACAAAATAAATACAACATACTAAAACTCCAAAAGCTCAAACTTAGAAAATATAAAAATTCACATAGGAGTCCATTAATGGAGTTTCAAGCTAAGAACATGTTAGCACTGTATATTTAAAAAAATTCAAATTTCTAAGCTTTGGCAATTTTCCCACGTCTTTTGGTTTAAAATCCATGTTTCTTCATGTCAAAAAGTCAAATTATGGTTAAGTCTTCAAAATGCCTTCTTTCAAGCTTTAGATCACGCAGTCGTGTCAGTTTTTAAAGTGTCTTTTTAATAAGCGAGTGAGCGACGAGTCATTTTGGGTTGAATCGTGCAATCACGGTCATGTATTTGTGAGACAAGTTGGTAGTGTGAGTGAGCGACATGGTCATTAAAGTATGTTAATCATGCAGTCGAGATGTCTTTTTGAAGTCGGGTTGTTAGTCGGCGACTAAGTGAGTTAAAAAAATTTGTTTGTCATTCACTCGTGAAGGTTTGAGTCTTTTATTAAAATACTTAGCGAGTCAGCAAGCAGTCAAATTTTGGTGTATCACACAGTCGCGGTGGTCTTATGTCTTTAGTTTTTGGGTCTGCAATTGAGCGAGAAGTATAAAATGAAGTCTAGTCACTCACTCAGTTTAGATTTTGTTCATATCTTTTGAGCCTGCGAGTGCGCAAGGAAGTCAAGTCATAGGTGTCACTCACTTGTTTGAGTTCTAACTAATGTTATTTTTGCAGTGCGAGTAAGCAATGGATATCAAATGGTTCCACTCGCTCAGTCACGCAGGAGGTTTTCAAGGTTTTAAAGTGCGTGAGTGCGCGACTAAAGAAAATCATGTTAAGATTCGCTCACTCGCAAATGATGTGCTGATTAAAGTTTTGAAGCCCGCGAGTGCACCATAAAGGGAAATTGAAGGTTATCACTCAGTTGCTCATAAAGGAAGTTAATTCAAAAATTGATCAGCGAGTGAGTGATCGATGAATTATAAATTTTCTTTGAAGATACTCGCTCAGTCGCGAAGGATCTAATCATGAATAATTTTTAGTAGCGAGTGCACGATTGTGAATAAAGAAAGGTCATCGCTCACTCGCAGATAGTTTTGAGCTGAAATTTTTTGCAGTGTGATTGACAAACCAAATAAAAAGTGTATAAAGAAAATGGTCATCGCTCACTCATGGAGGTAGAAAAACAAATCAAAAGGGCATAGCGACTGTGCGACTAGCAAATGATTCATGATTGTTTTGATTCATCGCTCACTCGGGCAGATCCAAGCATGATGATAAAGAGATCAGTGAGTGCGTGACCAAGGAAGGATTGAGCGATATAATTTTACTTGCTCACTCTTGTGGGTTTCAAAAAAGTGAAGTGTTGAGTAGCGATTCTGTGACTGATTGAAGGAATAGTGTTGTCGCTCACTCGTGCAAGTGTAAATGTAAAGGATAAAGAGGTAGCGAGTACGTGATTGCTAAGTAATAAAGCTTCTATCTAGGTCATCACTCAGTCGCGAATAACATAACCTTAAGAAAAGAAGAGACCGCAAGTGCGTGACTGGTTGCAAGGAAAGGTCTTGTCACTCACTCGCAAGGAAAATTTTGAAAGTAAGCAAAGGACAATGAGTTAGCGACAAGTTGACAGGTGGCTCATTCTAGGCTTACAAAAGCAAAAAGAGAAAAAGTGAGTACTCTTTTCTAGCAGGGATCAAATAGTGTGAATTAATGGCAGCATTAGTTACAGAGAGATGATTGTATGACACTGCAAGTGTGATAATTTGGCATTCAAGTGGACAAGACATCGATTAGATGGCTATCAATCTGAATGATTGCACTTGATTTTGTACAACTCTCATTTATGCCTTGAAGATTTTGTTGTGAAAGCAACAGAGCTTGTTTTTCTTAGATAGAAATTTGAGAAGGAGAGATGAGTCAAGATACTACTAGTGCTGCCTCACAAGGGTTTGCAAAGAAGAAGGTTATAGAAAAGAAATATATAGAGGAATTCACTGATTTTTTGTCTGGGACATCAAATGCAAACAGTGCTAACTGGGATGAGTGGAAAGATAGATGGTGTCAATGCAGAAATCTTATCACTACGGGCTTCTCAGGTAATACTCTATTTCATTATTTATGGAACTTTAGAGTTAAAGTTGTGTTAGAGTAATCTTTAGTTATTACTCTTTAGTGCTTAAGTTTCACTTAGGCAGTTTCTATTTCTTAGAGTTTCCCCTTTAGGGTTTCGGTATCCTTTATAAGGAATGACCGCTTTGCATTTCTCACAGAGTTTTACATCAGATTGTAATTCATAGAAACATATCATTAATATATTGTTTTCTTAAGCACATGATGTCTCTGGCCTTTTGGCCTCCATAGCTGCCTTCTCTCTTCTGTCTTCTTGCTTCTTCTGTAACAGTCTTTGCATGCAAGTGATCTTGGGTGAAGTTGCCTTTATCAACTTCTACATGGTATCAGAGCTCTCCTGCTGGTTGTTGTTCGTGTTTTGTTGAAGCTTTCAGACTCAGAGGGTTTCATAGCCTTTTTAGTGATTTTTGTAGTTTTTTAGGGGCAAGCTTTGGTTATGGTCACTTTGGGCTCAAACGGACATTGCCATTGAGCTCAGAGGACCCCAAAACCCCAGAAAAGACATAAAATTTGTCCATTTTGGACTACTGGACTCTGAGGCAAAAAAATTTAATTTTTGCGCCATACGACACAAAAACCGAGGCAAAAAATTTTAAAAAAATAAAAAAAAAACACATTTTTTATGTGTTTCGGGCATATATGTTCAGCGCGACCTTTGTTATTTTAAATGGCGCCGCCCTGCGGCCACCTACCGCCGCTCCGCGGCCCCAGCGGCCCCACCGACCCGCCGGCCCCCCTCCGCAGCGGCCCGCCGACCTCCAGCCCTCCGCCGCGGAAGCAGCCCCTCCCTGCTCAGCGGCCGGCCGCCCCCGGACCTCGCCCCCTCTGCGCCCCCGCGCTGCCACTCATCCGGTCACGCGCCGCTCGGGCTCCGCCCGGCGGTATTTTTAAACCCGCGGGCCCTTTTTTGGTTCAGCCGCCGGTCATATGGCGACCAGGGGCTACGGCCCAACCCCCAGCGCTCTCCATGCACCCGGGGGCTCAATTTTTTTAGCCCCTGGGGCTCTTTTGTACCCTTTTTTTATTTTTCTGGGGGTACCTGGGCCTTTTTTGCTCTATCTTGAGCATACGGGGGTATTTTTATGACTTCCATATACCGTCAAAAAGCTCTTTTCGAGCACTTTCCGATGATAGAGGTTAGGGTTTTGGGTTCTACCATTTTAATAGTATTTTTTTCTGTTGAAGTCTGATGTCTCTTTTTGCCTTTCGGGAGTCATATCTGGCTCATCCGGACTCCATTTTTGGAAAATGAGATATCGTCGAAAAGCTAGTTCAGTGTTCTATTCAGTGACAGAGGTGTTTTTTCTAATTTCTACTCCAGGTTTTCTCTCCTCCGAGTTTGACAGTTTATGCACTCTGGTGGACTGCTTGGTTCTACAGGTCCTGGGATCTCTTCTTCTGAGTTCATAGCTCACTCTTCTTTCTAACTTCTGAGCTTGTATGCTCCTTCTGATGCATTTTTTGTTCTATAAACGCACTGAGATAAAGTGCCTTCTTCTGCAGTTCTGGGATCTTGTACACCTTGTACGGTTTTTGTACTCGCACTGTGTTATAAAGTGTCATGGGGGGTTATGATATTTTTGCCGCTTTAGGCGCATCCACCTTTGTCAAGTGAGCGTACCTTCTATGACATTAGCCCATGCTGTGTGTCGATGACACCACCCTTTATCTTGTGTGTGTACTTCTGTTGCACTGTTGGTGTTCCTGGTTCTTCTTCTGCAGATGTTTCTGGCATTGCATTTCAGTGTTCCTGTCACCTCTCCCAGTTCAGCATTATGGGGGGGTTCACTTGTTGGTTCTATTGCTTCCTGGTTCGATTGATCAGCTCTTCAGACATTTGTCTTCTCTACCTAGTCATGCACTTTAGTGGGGGTTCCAGCAGTCTCTTCTGACAGAATTTTCAGTTCATGCTTCGGAGATGCTTCTTGCTTTTTTCTTGTTCCTTTCTCTGGGACATCTTTTCCCTTTTATGTCTTGGGTACCTGATCAGGCCTTGTTGCCGGGACCCATCTTTCCTGCTTTCTGCAGTAGTTTAGCTATTTTGCTTCTCCCTAAGTTACACTTAAGGGGGGTGTTAGAGTAATCTTTAGTTATTAATCTTTAGTGCTTAAGTTTCACTTAGGCAGTTTCTATTTCTTAGAGTTTCCCCTTTAGGGTTTCGGTATCCTTTATAAGGAATGACCGCTTTGCATTTCTCACAAAGTTTTACATCAGATTGTAATTCATAGAAACATATCATTAATATATTGTTTTCTTGAGCACATGATGTCTCTGGCCTTTTGGCCTCCATAGATGCCTTCTCTCTTCTGTCTTCTTGTTTCTTCTGTAACTGTCTTTGCATGCAGGTGATCTTGGGTGAAGTTGCCTTTCCCAATTTGTAATCCCTAGGAATTAAACATGGATAAATTAATTGTTCCTAATCTATATGTGGACATAGAGTTAACCAGGGAATTGGCTAAGAATTATTTCCTAGTAGCTAGGGTAATTAGGAAAAAGAACAAGGAAGCCCTAGTATACATCAATAGAAGATCAGTAGCAGAGGTTTTTGGGATTACTAGTGCATTGTGCACAAAAATTGATCTGGAGAAGATAAAAACACATTATAAAAAGAGAGAAAAATTGATCAAGAAGTATGAAATGCCCAAATTCATGCCTAGGGTAGACAGAAACCTGGTAATCATCCCAAATAATGTTAAACCTCCATTTGATTTATCCATGTTTCATCACTATGTCAAGTGCATAGTATATGGCCTGAGTAGGATATTAGGATTTGATGGAGATTCTACTATTGTTGAGGACCTATTAATGATGCCAATGAACATTCAACACCCATAGGTCAATTCAAATTATGATTATGTGGGGTACCTAGTTGAAGCTATACATGTAGCATTGGTAGATATACAGAATGATGTCCTAGTCCCAACTTTCAAACATTATTCTCATCTAATGTTTATGATTCTATTCTACAACAAGGCCTCCATGGACGAAGAACTACAACTGTTTGAATCAGAATATGGTGTCAGCATGCCAATTCAAAGGTGGACCCTGGTATGGGACAGCTCCTCTATAAATTTATCTTTTGTATGTTTCTCTAATTGGATTGTGGATCCAATCTTTGATTTACTAGGAGCTGATAGGGAGAGATTACCAATTGGGGTTAGGAGGATATTAAGGCCTTACCAATTTGTTGAAAATTGGCCAATCACTCACAATTGGGGAGATTTATTTTTCTTTGATCATTTCACTATTATTAGGGTATATGGTTGTTCTCAACCTCCTCACATTCTCCCTAGGTTTGTCCCTCTTAAGGTTTCTTTCTTAGAATTTGTTTGGAAAATTATTTGGGTTGATAAAGAATTCCTAGAAGGACATAGGAGGGGTACTTTTGTCCCTAGATTATGGGTGGGTTTTGATTTTTCTATTGGAAAAAGAGTGTTTGATTTAATCAATGACTTTCTAAAGCAATATAGAATGTCTACAGCTGTTGTTAGATTCTATGATCCTGAATATTTTGTAAAAATAGCTCTGAAAGGTATGGTTTCCTGGGTAACTGTCAGAGACCATGAGCCTTTGGATGATGAAGATATTGTAAGAAACAAGTTGGAAAAGGATGAATTCCAAGAGAGGAGAAGGAAATTCAAAGATCTTCTTAGGGCAGAAGCTGATTGGAAGGAATCAGATAAGACTTTTTCTAGTTTTTTCCCTGACATCCCATACTTGCAGAGAATGGAAGAGATGTTTAAGTCTTATGAAACTTTGATGGCACAAGTACCATAGTTTAGTGCTGAGGATGCACAGTCTCAAGGGTCCCCAATTCCTGTTGCATTACATGACCCGAAACATCAAGAAAAACAAGATGAACATCACCAAGAAGAATAAGAGGCTGGTGAGGAAGCTACTTCTGCTAGAGAGACACCCAAGAAGAAGCAAAAAATAGAGCACAAGATGGTATAGGATAGAAAAATTATGGCCAGGGCTATGATAACAGAGCATGGCAAGTATTTTAGGAAGTTAAAAAGGCAACTACAAAAGGAGACACAGGCTGAAGGCCAAGGGGCTAATCAAATGGTGTTGTTTAGAGAAGCTGGCAAGAGGGTAATGATGGAAAATGAATTCATGAAAGATGATGAATTCATAAAATCTGGAGAATTCAAAAGCTTCCTGGTAAAATTAAAGCAAAGGGATTTAAGGCAAAGCTTAATCACAGGTGAAGGTCAGGAAGATAAAAATGAAGAGATTGTGAAGACACTCCAGGATTATGATCATGAGAGTGAACTGATTACTGTGGAACAAGCAAGACTGTTGGTGCAGAACAGTGGGGTGCTATTGATGCCAGATTGGGACTTACAGTCCATCTTTATCATTGATCAGATCAGGAGGCAAGAAGATGCCTTATTGAAAATAGAATTTGAGATTGATGTGGTTTTGAAAGGATCGGGATTTGATCCTAAATCCAAGACTTCAACTATTTGGTCTCTTGCCCCTGCTACACAGAAGCCTCTGGTTGTGACTATAAGGGAGGAGAAGAGAGCTGATAGAATGATCTGGAATTTGTAGAATACCACTGATACTGAGATCACCTAGCTTATGACTTAGGTGTCCTTTATGAATTTGGAAAAAATAGAGGACTTGTCTAAAAGATATGAGACAACTTTTGGCCAAATGATGGCCCTAGCAAAAAAACATGAAGAAGTAGTGGTTCATAACCACACATTGGAAGAGCAAATTGAAAAATTAAAGGAATAATTGGAAGAAAGTAAGAGAGAAAAGACTCCAACTCCCCATGAAGTATCAAGAGTTGAAACAGATGTTGCCACAGAGACAAAAGAGGACTCGGCATTGACAGAAGGCCAGTCTAAAGAGTTGTCATAGGTACAAAGTACAAATATCATGTCTATCATATTGCCCATACTACAACATCGAATTGATTTTTTGAAGCAGAAGACTGACATAATACATACATTGTATGGCTCACTGCAAGAAGCCTCAAGGATAGCTATTGAAGCTATGACATTCTTGGAGCCTACATTCAAGACCTGGTCAGGAAGAGACAGGCTGATGGATAAATTAAAGACAACCGTGTTATACAGTGATGATTTTCCTGATAAAATCACAGAGACCATTGACATGATCAGTGAGGTGAATAATACATATGCCTTCTTCAATGGAAAATCTGAATTCATAAATAATAAATTGTAGTTATTTGGTGACCAGTGCCCCCCTTTAATCCCAAAGATCTATGATGAAGTTGGTACTTTAAAGCCACAATCAGATTGGACAGCTGAGTTTGATGGGATATTCAAGGATGAAGAGATGAAGAAGCACCTGGAGAAAGATAATGAGGCCAAATATTACAATGAATTAATTGATAACCTCTTCAAGGTTGAAAGAGATATGGAAAAATTTGTTGCTGAGGCCAGAACAACGGTGGATGCTAGGTGGATGGAAGCTGTTACCAAGTTGGAATAGGAAAATACTTTTGAGTGGCCCACTGCCAAGGAGGTGAATAGGTGGGAAGAAAAATTGAAAGGGTAGCAAAGATATTTTCAAACTGCAACAACAAATTTTGTTCGACTTCGCCAATTTTTGCCACCAATGTTCTATTGAAATTTTGGCTTTTATGTCATTTTTAAAATTTGTTGTAAAATATTTTGTAAATCTTTCCCATATAGTCTGTAGCTTGTTGTATCCTTAGTTATAAAAGGATTCCAAGACTACTGGAAAGAGGATAGCCATTTTTCATTTGGGAGTACAAGTTCAAGTTGTATAAACTCTGGTTTAAGACCAATCTATTTTGAGTAGGGTTTTGAAATTTATTGTTGAATGTAATAGCAAATATTGATTATGAATACAAATGAAATCCATCAAAAGTTTCTGAAACATATGATAAGTATTTTGTCTTCATTGTTGTGTTCTAAATTTTATTTAAATTGGATGCTCAAGGAATGTTCAATTTAGATGTCTGTTAGACAGGTTTTGAAATAGCTTTAGGGTTCTTTCAAGGAAAGATTAAAATTGCCTTAGGGTTGTTTCAGTGTGATTCAGGGTTTATTATAAATTTTATGAATTGAGTTGTCATGTGTGTGAAGGTGGATATATAAGGTATATCTATTTTTATGTCAGATTTGTCATTGTTTTAAATTCTTGTTCATGAGCAATTGGTTATTAGTATTCATAAGTGACTCCATACCCTAGGATAAAACACTAGTCTATTTTCCATTGGAATAGTTGACTGTCACTATTAAAATTGATCTTTATCTTTATGTTTTGATCTGTCAAATAAATGTTACAGAGGTAAATCCTTGTAATTCCATTCACATTTGCTAGAATGACTCTGTGATTTGATAATTCTAAGTTATAAGGGTATTCCCACCTGAGTTTATGGAGCTCAAAGTGTAGAGGGTTTTAAAACCATGTTTATGTCATTCTATATCTTTCTTGATCAGTGTCTGGGATAAATAGAGCAAGCTCGTTGAGAGTATTTCATATGTCAGCAAGAAAAGGAACTAACAGAACATACATAAACAAGAAAAAATTTCTCTAAGAGAAGCCAACCTGATTCCAAAGCTTAAGGCAAACTGAAACTTTGAGATGAGTTATCCTTCCAAGCCTTCTCTTCCAAAAGCTCCTTCAATCTGGAAATATCTCTAAAGGTAGAGAGTGGGTGGACAACCCAAGCTCTCCCTAAAACATTCCCTATAAATTAAAAACTCCAAAATGAGAGGAACCAATCAAATATGTGGTCACCCTAACCATCCCTTTCTTCCCACTTGCCTTCCTTCTCCATAAACGGAGTTAAATGCAACTTTGGAAGAAAATAGAGGTTAGCCAAAACCACACAACTCTTAAAATTCGCTCAAGTTGAAAAAGGAGACTTTATGGGAGTCATAATTGGGTTTTAAGGCTCTTAATGGGTTAAAAATGACCCCTAACCCCTAGGGTACCAACTTGGGTAGCTAAAATTAACCCCGGTTACCTTCTGGGAGCCTACCCTCCTAAACTACACCTAAAGTTTACCCACGGATTTCTAAGTCAAGTTGACCATCTAGAAACTTTCTAACCTTGGGTAGGCTTGGGTAATACACTAAGGTAACCCCTAGTTAACCCTACACCTATCCTAGATTCACTTAACTAGCCATGCCAACACTTAATTACAATAATTGCCAAAATTGGCACAATTTAATAAATAAATGACATGGCTTATTCACATTAACTAATTTAAATACACACATACAAAACACATTCACGAATAAACAACATATACAACAAGGTCCATGTTTCTTTGTATAAACAAGACCTTGGAATTCATGGAATATAACATAGGTTTCAAATCTGGGTCCTCGATTTAGATCCATGGTCAACTATCCCTGTACACTCATTGCACACATCAGTAGGTCCAAAATAACATGATATGAAATTATAACACATCATTAATACTTCATTTCATCTCAACTATATCTACATTTGAAATTAAATAAACGTATCATTGGTTTCCTAAACCAATTTCCATCACAATTACATTCACACAATTATTCCCATATATGACATCATCCTAAACTGAAAATGAATAAAAACATAAGGTATCTTGAGTGTACCCAAATTACATAATCAATTACTGAATATATAACATAGGATTCAACATATCCTCAAATACATAAGAGTCTCAATAGTCAAAGTATGTCTAAGCAATAATCACTGAAAGAATAGAAAATAAAGCAGTAAAACTATGACGGTGTCACAACATATGTGAGACATACCTTATCTCTTCCTTTTTTTCCCTCATCTTTATGAGCCACCACTTTCAAATTTTTCTAACACATGTGTGAGAAACTCATCCCTCTAACATGACCAACCACCTTGCTTGCATGGCATATATTTGGCCTCAACTTGTCGTCCACCTCATTGATCCTCTCAAAACTTGACTCTTCATTCCACTTTGAATCTCAACCCTCCATTTCCCTCCAAATTCTATAAATAGGAGCCTCTCCTTGACCAATTAATCCACTTCTTATATGTATTTTTATCATATTAGTTTTATTCTAGAATCTTAAGATCATTTTGAGCATTTTAGCATTATCATAGCATTCTTATTATCTCATTTTATAGTATAGCATCATGGTTAACTTAGTTTAGTTATATGTTCATCTTTGCTTGGTTCATAGCATCTTCATACACTTTTTTCATTGTTTCTCCATCTAGATGCATGCTTAGAGCACCATTTTCATCCAAATTAAGTTTAGAAATCATTTGGGGAATACACTAGTTGTGTTTTGGAGAGAATATCCACATTCATCTATCAAAGAACAAATCAATGGAATGAGTGTGCTTCCATTCAAACTCAATCAGAGGTATGTGCAAGTTTAGTTAGTTACATGCTTGGTTTCATATTGTTTCATGTTATTTATATTTGACTAACAAGTAAATTTACACATATACATTCTAGCATGCCTGATGGCACCCATGTCCCTTGGGTTTTTAATCAATTTTTTTGTTTTTTTATAAGCTACAGGTTAGACTCTTAGAATGGCACCTTTTTTTACATGCAGTGACACTTGCGCTAATCAACACCTCCACACCAATCAACGTCTCTACTAACATTGGTTAAATTTTAAGTTTTGAAAGTTTTAACATATCTTTGACTAATATATTGACTTGGTCTTGCAGAGATACACTATTAAATGTCATTTCTATCATATTTGGGTTTGATAGCTCTTGAGTTTTATTAGAAACTAACTTTTATAGAGCTATATTCTAGTAAAATTTTATTATCTTATAACCATAGGTACAACATTTATGCCAACCAACACCTATGATTTTTAGTACATTTTCTCTTAATCAACATTTTTGCACTGGTAAGTGCAGGTATACCCTTTGACATGTTTCCTATTTTTTTCATCTTTCTATAGTCTAAAAAACCCTAAAAATATAAAAATATAGAAAAATCACAAAAATATTTACTGCTTTCTATATTTATTTAACTTACTGTTTGACTAGTGTCTACACACAGATTAGTGCCTATGCTTGTCAATCAACGCCTGTGCTCTATTCCAATTTTATTGCAATTTTTATTAGTCTTTCCTAACCACCAAAAATTGGTGTAGTTATTTATGCATTTCAAAGAATAAAAAATAAAACTACTAAGTGTGTTCTTGTAGGTTTTAGCTTGATTTTTAGCATTTTGTTGTGTGTCTTCTTTAGTATAGTTGCACTTAGAATAATAAGTTGTCAATTTAGAAAGAAAAAGAGTTTTGTGTGTCTTTGAGGGTCTTGCAAGTGGAGGTAATTCTTACAAGGTTTCTCATTTTTGTGTAGTCTATAATCTTATTAAATAGATAATGAAAAGATAGAACAAGAAGTATCAGCTCCCCTCGCCTTCATGGACCTTGGGTGTAAAAGAAAATGAATTCTATCTTTTCCTCTAGAGAGGCCTTCTTGGAGGTCCCATTACTCCAAGAAATAACCTCAAACCGATAAATCCCTCCTTCCAATATATAAATACGATAATGGGGTAAACAGTGGAATGTCCTACACCTAATAAAGCTTGGGAAAGAGTGTTGATGATAGCTCAGAATGGGACAAAGTTCCTAACAATTCAACGTGGTCAACTAGAGACTTTAGTATCTCACTCTTGTAGCTTTGATTGGGGAAGCTCTGTGAATCTTACTACACACCTAGTTTATAAGCTACCATTTTCCCTTTTTATCTCATTTTTCATGCAAAAGGATTGCACCATCATTTGAATTTACTTACCATTTGTGTTTCCTTGGAGTTGAGGTGAAGTTTAGTCTTTTCTAGCAACAGTCTTTTCTAAGATTAGGTAGTTTCCACCCAAACGGGGGTACTCTAGTCATTAAACTCCTTGTAGATCTTTTTAAGTGGTCCAAGATACTTTATTCCCCACAATGGATTACCTCTTTCTCTATGAGGGACAATATGCATGAGGAAAAAAAATCAGGTTTGGAAAGAAATTTCTATGCATGTGAGCCTACAAGTATTACACTAAAACTTTGTCCTTAGGTAGAAAGTTCTTGATCATTGTTAAGACTTGTGAAACTAATTTTTCAAAAAACTCTTTTGAAGCATAACATTTTATTATGTATAGTTGGAAAATGGAATCACTTACATTCCAGACTGGTTTAGACTTCTGAGTAAGTGGTTTGGGGTCATGTCAAGTGCCTTGAATGGGTCTCTGACTTGGATCTGGATTTTTCCCCATGTTCTGGCCCATTTCCCACTTTTTCCAGCCTATTTTTGACACTCCAAACTTCAAACTGGGACTTTGACCTCAGGTTCAAAGTTGACCTTTTTGGGTCAAGGTCAACCTCAACCTTGACCTAGGTTAGAATCGACATTTTCTGACCTACGGTCCAAATTCTAGATTTCCAGGGTTTCCAGATGTCGAGCTTTGGAAAGAGTTAATTCCCGCTTCTGAGTCGGTTGTTTTGGTCTTCGGAGCAAAAAATATTAAATTATATTTAATATAGGTCCTCTTATAGGGATATAGATCTAATTAGAATTTAATTCTCCTATGTAGGCCTCTCTAGAATATTGTGCCCTAGATTGGTATATAAGGAAGATTTCTCCTCTCATTTTCTCTAACCATGATCATCAACTTTCAAAGACTTGAAGAGTGAAATCCAAAGGTGAAGAAGAAATATTTGAAGCAATCCAAGTAGCCATTGAATCATTCATCCATTCTCAAGCATTCAAGCACTCCTTAAGCACTCAATTCATCAAGAAGATCCATTGGTGGCCATTGAAGGATTCAAGCTCCATGGAGCCCTCTTGTTGAAGATTTCTCCATCCAAATTATTCCAAGCCTCTTCCTATTCAAGGATTCATTCAAGATTGGTGTTGAAGATCTACAAGAAATTGATTTGAGACATCCTACATTCCACATTCTACATTCTACATCCATTTGGTGCATGCATACTTGTGGATCCACTGATTCGAATCCGCCACAAGGGCTTCTACAAGCAAGGTGAATTTGTTCATTTACTTTGTTTTACTTATGAAATTTCAATTATACTTTGAGGTTAATTCCAAAACTAGAGTTTGACCAAGGCAAACCCCTCCCCCCAACAAACAAATCCATTTTTCTTGTAGGTACAGGTTCAGAACAATGGATCATAGTGCAGATTTGGATACCTTTCGGCAAATGTTCAGGATTTGAAAATAGATTTTTAGTCAGAGAATTTGTAGGTTGATTCTACCCTAGGTCAAAATCAAAAATTTTGGGTCAATGGTGACATTGACTTGAGGATCAAAATTGGAACTGTGTCAGAATGGAAAAAGATTTCTGGGTTTTTTTTGTCTCTGCATTTCTGTTCCATATTCGGTCTCAGATTTTCTAGAAACTGAGTGCAGACCCCCAAAAATAGAATTCTTCAAATCTGTAACATTTCAAGGTTAGTACTTTTCTCCTATCCATTTCAATTAAATTTCTTAATATTTCTAAACCTATCACACATTCTTTCCTATAAACGGGTATTTAAGATCTTCCTCTCTGCTCTTATTTCCAAATGATTGATTCAATTATGCATTGATCCTTCCTTTAGGTTAATCAATTTGGATCCTTCATTTGTGTATCCAATGATAAAATGGGAACATCTTATTTACCCCCATTCTTTTTTAAATGTAATACATCTTATATATTACCATTTTATATGTTACATTTTGGTGAATCTGCGATAGACAACTCTTTCTTTTTGGTGTTAGATTTACATATTTTATGTTAGATCTTGCATGCATATTAGATTAGCTTTCTCTTATGTTCTTGCATTTAAATTTAAAAAATTAAAAATTAAAATCTTGTGTTTCCTAAATTAGTTCATTTAAATTACATTGGTGTATGAGCTTTACCACTTCTACTCCTACTTATAGTATCTTGGTTAGAAGAAGCCATAGACTTATGGGTTCCTTTGATCCTGAGTCTTCCTCTCCTTTCCTTAGGATCTTGGATGAAAATTTGATCACTCATGGTACCAATCCTTCTATGGAGCATAACCCTTCTCACTCATCCCATGATGAGGATGATGCTTTAAGAGTTCCTCCTGAACAAGTGCAAAAACTTTCAACAAAACTTGATAAAATGGGAAATTGGCTTATTCAACAAAACCATAATCAATATTCCATCCAAGCTATAGAGGCTCTTAATAAATTCCTTCATGATAGTGATCAAGGTATTAATCTCTTGCATGGTATCACTCATATTGTGCATTTTAATGTTAAACCTTTAGCACAAGAGGCTCAAGATCTAGGATTCACTCCTCCTTTCACTAGTGAGGGACCTTCTTCTATTCCTTTACCTACCATTCCTACTTATTGTCCCCCTTTGATTACCACATCTCTCCCAATTTCATCTATTCTTGTGAGTGTTCCAATAGTATCTCTACCTACCTCACAACATTCATATCATAGTGTGCCTTTTACTTATTCCAATCCCCTTCCAACTATGGTTCCAAGTGTTCCACCGGTTGTGTCTTCCATTCCTGCCACTTCCTACACTTTTCCAAGTGTTCCTAATATTTCTATGCCACCTATTTCTTCTAATGATTCCACAATTATTAGTTTGGCTCAAATTGTGTCATCTTTACAACAACAACTTGCATCCTTAACCCAATCCAATTTTAGCATTCCTACATGTGACATGGGTTGTCCTTTATCCTTAGACATTATTCATGCTACTATCCCTCAGCAAGATGATATGCCTCATCTTGAGA
The DNA here is from genome assembly GCA_018584345.1 of Thuja plicata. Classification (NCBI taxonomy): domain Eukaryota; kingdom Viridiplantae; phylum Streptophyta; class Pinopsida; order Cupressales; family Cupressaceae; genus Thuja; species Thuja plicata. The sequence goes on from MU223248.1 coordinate 1,097,557, forward strand.
ATTATAATGGTAAAGACGATCATGTTACTCATGTTAAAACATTTCAAATCCTTTGTAGTGATTATGCTCATGACCATAAGATTTTAGCTAAGTTTTTTTCTAGGAATTTTCATGATAAGGCCTTGCAATGTTATTTTTCTTTACCTCCTTATTCTATTGATTCTTTTCCTAAACTTGATAATACCTTTATCCAACAATCTCAAAATAACATTGGTTTGCAAGTGTCCTTAACTGATTTAATGCATTGTAAACAAAACATTAAGGAAGATTGACTGATTTTATTGGTAGATTTAAGCATTTGTATGCTCAGATTTCTTATCCTGTTCCTGGTATTGATATTCGGCATATTTTTATTTCTAATTTACAAAAGGATATTAGAGATAAGATCTACTTACTGAATTTACCTCTTTTCAACAACTTTGTGCAGCACTTCATCATTATCAATTACAAGTGAGTCAATTTGAGACAACACTCCAATGGCTCATGTTCTAGTTGATAAGAGTGACACTGCTCCTAATACTAATAAGTTTCAAAAACCTAACAACTATGTCAAGATTAATAAACAAACAAATGTAGTTTCTAATTAAGTTGTTGTTGCATCCAACAATGCCACTTCTGCATCCACTACTTTCCGTATGAATCGTATGTTTACTCCTCTATCTCTAAATCTTTACATTCTATTATGAGTAGGTTGTTAAGTGCTAATATGATTACCTTACCTCCTATTCGACCTCTTCTCCCTACCATGATAGCATCAAAATCCTTTGATTCTAAAGATTTTTGCCAATACCATCGCCAGAATGGCCATGATACTGAAAAATGTTATTCTCTAAAGCATAAGGTTCAAGACTTAATCAATTCTAATGTTTTATCTGTTGATAATTTTGATGGTAATTGGAACAAATCTATCTCTTCTCCTAATCAAAACCTTCAAATCTATATGAATCCTTTACCTATACATGATACTAATACCATCGCTCAACCATCTTCTGTGGATATTGTTTACAATTCAAAGATGGATGATCTTAATCACATTGTTAATCATGTGGAGTGCATTGGTTCACCTCAACCTACTGCTCAAGATCCTTCACCTCCACTTCTACCTCAAGTTCCACCTAAACCTCAAAAACAAACTAAGGATAAAGGACCTAGGGAACTCTCAATTACCTTTGATGATGCTGAGACTATTAAGGTTCCCGATGGTCCCCTTTATATTTATGCTAGGATTGCTAAGATACCTACATGTGGTTGTCTTGTTGATCCCACATCTTTAATAAATGTCATTACTGAGGAAAACCTTTTTATGAGAAACCTACAACGTGATTTTTATGATACATCTGATGCATGGATCCAAACTTTTAATGGTTTTCTCTATCCTGCACTTGGTTCTATTAACTTGCATGTTGAACTTTGTGGCAAGGTTGTAGATACTACCTTCATTATTGTTCCTACTTCTGATAAATTTCAAGTCAAATTTAGTTTACGTTGGATAATTTTTATGCATGATATTGCTTCTCCTATTCATAAATGTCTTAAGTTCATTCATAATGGAGAAGTGAAAATGATTAATCATAGTTTGTATCAACCTTCTAGGCCTAGATATTGTGCTACTCTTGATTTATTTTGGCCTTCATTACCTAATTTATGTCCTCCTCGCCCTGATAGTCTTTTTCATTCATATCAAGCCTATAAACATCACAAGATTATCGAGTTAAGCATGCCTCGGATAGATCTTAATCATGGTATTTTCCCCACTCCTTATATACCGCCTTTATCCATTATAACTATCTCTATTACTCAACCTTCCAGTGTCACTTCTCAGCCTACTACGAATCCTACCAACCCTCCTATAGAACTTGTGAAGTAACCATTTGTTATTCCTCCTATTTCTCAACATGTGTCAAATAAAGAAAAACATAATAAATATCCTAATGAACATCATAAGAAGCATAGAGCTAATGCTAGGGCCCGTTCTTTTGTTCTTCAAAATTCATTACCTTTTTTTGACCAACCTATGCCTTATGTGTTGGAGGAAGTTAATGTTCATAATGATGTTAAGATGAATGAGTATGATGATGTTATTCGCATCTTAGATCCTATTTTAATTAACCTTGATGAGGAGGATACTCTTGATGATCCTATTGATCTTAATGATGAATATGAGACCATTAATCTTGATACTGATTTACCTCATATGCTTTCAACTCAATTGATAATTACACCTACTATCAAGCAACATGATTCTCAAGAGGATCCTTGTTCAGAACTGGCTATTATTCCTACTGTATTGGATATAGTCCCTCTTGGGAGTTGCCCACCTTCCCTAAATGATACAAATTGAGATGGGGAGAGTAGGTGATGCACCTAATTGGTTTATCCTTCATGGTAGCCCTTTTTGTGTTTGCATGTTGTATGTGCTTCTCCCGTAATGTGTTTGCTAAATGTTTGTTAGACTCTTTTACTTTTTTGGTTCAAGGTGATAAACGAATCAAACCTGTTGTATAATTCCTCTATATATTTCTTTACTCTTCTATATATTGTTTTCATGTTATGTTGTACTTTTGCTATTGTTCGTAAATTTTTTCCTTGTGTAGTTCGCTTGGATCTATGACATGGTAGCACTGATTCTTTTTGGTCTCCATGTTGTGGTCCAAAAATAAACTTCTTTGTAACTCTTGAGTTTTCTTTCCTCCATTATGATTGTAGTTCTACTTTCTTGGGGGAATGATGTCAATTCATTTGCAATAATATCATATCTATATATACATATTATCCTATGATCATACTAACCCCAGAGTACGTAGATCCCTTTTGTGTTCTTTGTATGTTTATGTGGTATTTCCCTTGATTTTTCTTCATTTGGGGGCATCTCGTAGTGGAAACATAATCAGTAGATTTGTTTATGTTTTCATTAAAGTCATTGCTCATGTTAAAGTGTTAGCAATGACTTTAACGTGGGTTCATACGCTCTACTCACTTTTTGCACACACACACGTTCAAAATATTTTCAAAACTTAAAAATTTTTCCCTTTATGGATTAAAGACTAATCCTTAAAGCGTGGATTTTTACCTTATAAGATCTCTTGATCCATTCAATTTAAATTTATACGAATCTCTTGATCCCTCCAGTTTCAATTTACAATGTTTTGATCCCTTAAGGTTAGAAGGTGTCCTTAAGAATGGATCTCCCTGATGGATTGACTAGTGAGTAGCCACATTCACTAGGTGGTTAAACTCCATCTTTCCAATTGCACTATTTCCTTGTGTCATTCACAATGGGATATAAGTTCTCATTGGGGGAGGTAATTATGCCCTTATGTAGTTCGCTTGGATCTATGACATGGTAGCACTGATTCTTTTTGGTCTCCATGTTGTGGTCCAAAAATACTCTTCTTTGTAACTCTTGAGTTTTCTTTCCTCCATTATGATTGTAGTTCTACTTTCTTGGAGGAATGATGTCAATTCATTTGCAATAATATCATATCTATATATACATATTATCCTATGATCATACTAACCCCAGAGTATGTAGATCCCTTCTGTATTCTTTGTATGTTTATGTGGTATTTCCCTTGATTTTTCTTCATTTGGGGGCATCTCGTAGTGGAAACATAATCAGTAGATTTGTTTATGTTTTCATTAAAGCCATTGCTCATGTTAAAGTGTTAGCAATGACTTTAACGTGGGTTCATATGCTCTACTCACTTGTTGCACACACACACGTTCAAAATATTTTCAAAACTTAAAAAAATTTCCCTTTATGGATTAAAGACTAATCCTTAAAGCATGGATTTTTACCTTATAGGATCTCTTGATCCATTCAATTTAAATTTATACGGATCTCTTGATCCCTCCAGTTTCAATTTACAATGTTTTGATCCCTTAAGGTTAGAAGGTGTCCTTAAGAATGGATCTCCCTGATGGATTGACTAGTGAGTAGCCACATTCACTAGGTGGTTCAACTCCATCTTTCCAATTGCACTATTTCCTTGTGTCGTTCACAATGGGATATAAGTTCTCATTGGGGGAGGTAATTACACCCTCTCTTTTTTTCTCCTTAACTGGTGATGTCTCTCTTATCATGATCTAATGGTTGATAAAGACTTAAGTCCCTAGGGGCTTGAGGATTCCTTTGTCCCTTTTGATTTTAATAAGATTATCTGTCCTTTATGATCTCCTTTACCAAGAGTTTGTGTTGAGTCCATACTCTTGCTAAAGTGGGGGCTAAATGTATAGTCAGAAAATGGAAGCACTTCCATTGTAGACTAGTTTATCCTTTTGAGTAAGTGGTTTGGAGTCATGTTAAGCACCTTTAATGGTTCTCTGACTTGGATCTAGCTTTTTCCCCCTGTTCTACCCAATTTTCCACTTTTTCCAGCCTGTTTCTGACACTCTAAACTACAAACTGGGACTTCGACGTCAGGGTCAAAGTTGACCTTTTTGGGTCAAGGTTGACCTCAACCTTGACCTAGGTCAAGGTCGACCTTGACATTGACCTAGGTCAGAATCGACCTTTTTCTAACCTATGGTCCAAATTCCAGATTTCCAAGGTTTCTGGATGTCGTGATGACATGTAACTGATTGAATGTTTGATAATGTTAAGTTGAAGATAATGCAAGGCATTAAAACAATTAATGTATTGTATTGTCATTGATGTTAACTTGATATCATCTGTATGGTCATGTACATAATGCCAAAGACTTCAGAGAATCAATAGAACAAAGGTTATGCTTTCTACAATACATAAAAGTCAAGTATTCACTTAGTGACAAACAACACTAACAGAGTGCACACCGACAGTCAAAGCAAAGAAGAATAGTCACAGTGATACCTGATGAGCTAAAGTATAGTGTTTCCCGATGAAGTAAAACCACAAGATTCTTGACAAGCTAAAAATAGAGTTGCTCGACGAGTAAAAATCCAATGATGCCCGACTGACGGAGATCCCTAATCTAACTGGAGTCTCACTGACGGAACTATCAGTTGTCACCGACAACTAACTACAAAGGTGACCAATGGAATAGAGAGTTCAGAAAATGACAAAATATCTAGCTGGCAAGAGTTAAAGATAGACTTAACTGGTTGTTTTATTTTTTTTATTCGACCAGAGTTAAGTGATTGATTTAAAGATGATTTGTACAGCTGGAAAGAAGATAATTGTGAGACAAATCAGGAGTTATTCTTTAAATCTAATTGGCTGGATTGTTTTTCACACCAAGAATCAAGAATCAAGAAACAGTGAATATCATGTCTATATAAGAGACAAGCTTAATTCATTTATGAATGGGATTAAGGGGAGTAAATAGAAAGAGGATGCTGAAGAGAAAATAATGAAGAATAACTTCATACAGTCCTGATCAATCAAGCTGAAGGAGAGCTAAGGAATTCTGCAGACACCGACAAACAGTGAGCATAGCATCACAGAGCAGAAAGTGTGGATCACAAAGAATTGAATTGATACATTGATTAGAGAGGTAATGTACTTAAATAGATCTGAAAATCTGCAATTCAAAGTTGCATCATGAACAGGTCATAGTGTTTCAATTTAACCATTGAAGCATCAAGTCTCTTAACTGAGCAGGACTTAACAGTCTTCTATATATTGAGGTACATCCCAAGGAGTGCCAAAAAGGTTGATTCATGAAACTAGCATTGGACTTGCCTGATACCTATTGACAGTCTAAGAAGGAGGCTGATTCAAGGATGGTAGCAATAGATGCCCGATACTAAGTGACAACCTCTATGTATAAAATCCTCTAACAAGGTTGCACTTA
>MU223248.1:1124881-1138688 GCA_018584345.1 Thuja plicata
AGAATCCTTGTATCACTGGTTATTGTTATGTTAATAACTATGATTTTTATGGTAATATCTTGTTTATGGTTATGCTTGGTCATCAGCAAGATAATTCATAAGTTGATCCAATAAAGATACATAACTAATCAGTGTCCACATCAACAAATACTGTGTTAACAGCAATTTTAAGAGGTAAAACCTGCCTGAGCATATGTGGAGCTCAAAAACAAAGAAGGACCTTATCCAGTCCTTAGCAATTAGGCTTTTCTTGTCTCTGAATCAGAATTAGAAGGTACAGGGTTCAAATAGACATTTCAAGCACTGTGATTCATACAAGAAAAATCCCTAATAGATACAATGGCTACCATTGGATTCTTAATCTCTATGCTTGATAATAGTCATAAGTTATAATTTATAATTGAGAACCTTATGGTCCCTTCTTATGACATGTTTCAGGATCCAAAATTGTGTTTGATATTATTTTTCTTGACTCTCTGTAGCACCAATAAATTTACACCTACCTACATGATGAGATCATCCCACCCCACCTGATGCAGAGCCCTTGATATCACAATAGGATTTCAAAACAATTTCAATTTACTGAAATGCAAACCCTTCCAAAGGTTCTAACACCCTATCATCTCTCATTTCATCTTCTTTGTCTCTAAGACCATGAATAAGTCTCTCTCTATATGAATGGTTTCTCAAACTTCAACAATCAATCTACCAATGGTGAATTCATTCTTCTTAGACATCAGTAGGGTCATATGATACTTTTAGTGTCATGAGAATCCCCAATTTCAATTTTTTCACTCCCTCCTAAGCATCTCCAAGTCTAAAGGGCTAGTAACCCTAACCAGAGAGTTTTCTAAGGATAAATCCTAAAGTTTCCAAAGGACCTATTAAAAAATCACATATTTAGACACCCTTTAAGGAGATACTTTGAACCCCAACTTCGCGCGTCTTAACTCCAAGTTCATATACCCAGATGATACCAAGTACCTAATAGGCCTATTAGGTCACTTTTAAAAACAAAGTTCTCTAAAAAGGATTATTTTTACTACCAAACCATTTGGGACACCAAGGAGGACATTGAAAAAACCAAATTCAAAGCCTCATACCTATAATCCACTATTTGTTAAAGTTGTGCTCAATGTTATTCTTGATTGGGCAATCACATGACGATGCCTATCCCAATATTTCACTTGCACAGCACCCCACTGGTCCTCTCCCATTCTAAAACCACATAATCTTAAAGTACACTCTCATACCTTGCAAACACCAGAGTTTTAGATTTTTCTCATGGTGAATTTGCAAGATATGAGTGAAACCTTTCAAAACCCTAGGTATGGTAGGTTTTCCTGACTATATCTAAAAAATATGTTCTAACTCTTGTTCCCCTTGACTAATTAACTCCAAACCAATTAAAAATAAAGCTATAACATATCTGTAACTTTGCAAATTAGTCTTTCTTCAAAATGAATCCCTGCGGGATCGTACAAATGCAGAATATAGAGAAAATGCAAGGAAGTCATAGTAAATTTATTATGCAAGTGTCAACCTTTTAAAAATCATCAACCCTACCTAGAATTCAAGTTTGGATGCCTTAAAACATGTTTCCCAATGGTTCATAATTGGAAATGAAGACTTATGATAGTTGGTCTTCCAACTTCCAAAATCTTGCAACATTGTTGAAAAGTTGCAATATGCAACATTTACAACTTTTGCAATATTTGCACTTTTCACACAATATTGAAAACCATAACATATGGGTGTGACCCCTCAACCAAATAAACTTTAAAAACACCTAAGGAAAAATAGAAAACATCCTATGACTTTCATAGACCCCTAGTGCCCATATGTCCAGTGTGGCTTATAAATCACCTACCCAAGGACACTGGGTTACAAAATGTGGTAGCTTATTACAAATTGAACTCAAGCACGTATCTAATCCTAAACCAATTGAATTTGGATTTAAAGATCCTCTTTGGTCTCCATGTCTTTCTTTGTAGATTATATTGCATCATACTCCCTTGAAAAAGAAATCTCAAGACCATCTGAGATGAGTTGATGAAGGGAACTACCATGTTCTTGGATCTACTTCTATCCATCTATACAGCTTCACTTTCTAGCTTTCCTGTCCATTTCACTAAGTATTGCTTGTATTTTATTTTCCTATTCTTCTTCACTACCTTTGTATCCATAATTCTTTCCAAGGTAGGTGGTTCATGGTTAGGAAGGCTCTCATCGGCAACTTGTTCCATGTCCGCTATATTATGATTTGTATCCAAAGTCCCTTTATACGGAGTTCAGTTACATATAATGAAGATTGGTGAAAACCCCAAACGATCAGACAATTCAACTTCATATGCAATCTTACCACATTTCTTCAAGATAGAACATGGACTTTGTATTATTTTAGTATACTTCCCCTTAGGCAATCTCTCTTTCTTCAAATACACCCACACAATATCTACAACCTCAAACTATAAGTCCCTCCTTTTCTGATCTGCATGTTTTTTATATTTGTCACTAGATTGTTGTAGACTTGTCTTTACCTGTTCATGTACTTCCTTAATTGCTTCAGCAAATGCCTCTCCATCTGCACTTATAGGACCAGTAGAAGGTATACTTCTTATTTCCAAGACTCCTCTAGGATGGAGCCCATAGACAATCTAGAAAGGAGACTTACTTGTACTCCTATTGAGAGTATCATTGTATGAGAATTCAACCTGTGGTAGTATTGTATCTCACTTCTCACCATGTTCCCTTGTGAGACACCTAAAGATATTTCCAAGGGTCCTATTGACCACTTATGTTTGTCCATCCATTTGAGGATGGTAGGCTGATGAAAAAGACAAGTTTATCCCCAAATTTTTCGAGAGATTCCTCCAAAAATGACCAATGAATTTTACATCTCTATCTGAAACTATGTTTAAGGGTAAACCATGGATCCTTACCACTTCCTTTAATAAGATCCCTACAATTTTGGAGGCATCATTTGTTGTTTTTCATGGCAAAAAATATGCCATTTTGCTGAACCTATCAACTATTAAAAAGATACTATCAAATTCCTTTTATGTTCTTGGTAGCCCCATAATGAAATTTGTGCTCACACTCTACCAAGGTCTAGATGGGATTGGAAATGGTTTATATATCCCTGCATTAGAAGACCTCCCTTTTCCCTTTTGACAAACAATACATGTCTCCACATACCTTTTGACATCTACTTGCATTTTAGGTTAGAAATAGTGTCTCCTTACCAACTCAAGGGTCTTATCCAACCCATAGTGCCCTATCATTGCTCCAATGTGTTTCTCCTTTACTATGTTCATCCTCATTGAACATTTTGGAATGCAAAGTTGTCCACCTTTGAAAATAAAACCTTCATGCAACAAGAAGTCATAAAACTCCACATTGTACATGTTATCAAGGTTAGAACAAGATTTATATACTTCACCAAAAGTCTTCATCGTCTTCATACATGTTCTTGAGAGCATCAATACCCACACTTTCCAACTATATTTGAGATAGAGTAAGAACCCTCCTTCTCATTGCATCAACAACCTTATTAGATAACCCTTTCTTGTGTTTCAATGAGAAAGTTAATGCTTGTAGGGTCTCTACCCACATCATATGCCTATGACTCAATTTGTATTTGCTATTGATGAAGCTTAGAGATTGGTTATCAGTGAACACCAAAAATTCTTTAGGGAGTAGATAATGTCTCCATTTTTTTAGTGACTGAACCAGTGCATACATTTCAAGATCATAGGATGAGTACTTTTGTTTAGCTTTGTTCAGTTTCTCACTAAATAAGGCTATAGGTCTCCCCTCTTGACTCAATACAACCCCTATGACCACATGACTAGAATCACACTCTATTTGGAACACTTTTTTGAAATCTAGTAGGTTTAGTAGTGGTTGTTCTACTACTTTCTTTTTAAGGACTTCAAAAGACTCGTATGTTGTTTGTGTCCACATGAATTTACATTTTTGAGCCCCCTTAATGGTATTCAACATAGGTGCACAAATATGGCTAAACCCAAATATATGGGTGTGACCCCTCACCTAAATCAACTCAAAAACACCTAAGGACAACTAGAAAACATCCTAGGACTTTCATAGACCCCTAGTGCCCATATGTCCAGTGTGGCTTATAAATTACCTACCCAGAACATTGGGTTACAAAATTGGGTAACTTATAAAAATTGAACTCAAGAACATATCCTATCCTAAACCAATTCAATTTTGATCTTAAGATCCTCTTTGGTCTCTATTTCTTTCTTTGTAGATTCCCCTGCATCACCACCTCACTACTAACTAGTGTAAGACATTCATTCATTGCACTTCTCGTTATACCCTCCTAGGTAACACCCTCTTTTTCAAACACTTCAATGGAACCCTTCTACGGTGTCTAGGATCAGAAGAAGCTAAAACAACATTACAAGAGGTTCATCAATTAATTTTTGGTGCACATTCTAGTGGTTTGTCTCTTGCAAAGAAATTGTTGCATATAAGTTATTATTGGCCAATCATGGAACAAGATGCCTATCATTTTGTGAAGAAATGTGTGCCATATTAGTAGCATGACGATTTGATATATGTACCCTCTCAATCATTGCACCCCATTATTACACCATGGCCCTTTCCATAGTGGGAGCTTGATCTAATTAGACAGATATTTACCACCTCCTCCAATGATCACAAATACATCATCACCACCACTGACTACTTCACTAAATGGGATTAATCCATTCTTTAGACCCATAACACTATAAAAAATATCTCCAATTTTATACTAAATTATCACATCTCTCATTATGATATCCCCAAGAGCATAATTATTGATAATGGTACCCCTTAAAGAATAAGGATGTCATATATCTATGTAAGAAACTTGGCATTAAACAACGTTTTTCCTCCATCTACTACCCACAAGGGAATGGTCAAGCTATGACTATAAATAAAACCACCATCAAAATCCTCAAGAAGATAGTTAATGAAGCTATCCATGAATAGAACCTATAGTTGAACCCTTCCAGATGGGCCTACTATACCTCCATCTCCACACCTATTAGATCCACCTTATACTCTCTTGTATATGGAACCAAAGTTGTCCTTTACATTGAGATTGAGCTCCATTCCCTTCGAATATCCATATATAATATATTTCCTAATGAAGAATATAGATTTGCATGCTGGCAAGAGCTTCAAATCCTTAATGAGAGGCGTCTTAATGCCCTAAACCACCTTAGTGTGTATTAAAATTTCCTATGGTTATAGTATAATAATAAAATCAAACCTCGTGAGTTTGAAGTGGGTGACTTAGTCCTAAAGAAAAATTAGAATAACCTTCAGAGCCACGATAAGAAAGGAAAGTTTGAGCCTAGTTGATTGGGCCTGTATGTCATCATAGTTAAGTTTTGATTTGGAGCCTATCGACTAGCAACACCAAAATAAGATCCACTCTTTGATCTTATTAATATCATACATCTCAAATTCTTTCATTTATAACATATCAAGGAGTCTCATCCCTTTTAAATTTAAAAAGAAAAAGAAAGCAATAACATTCATTAATGAAAAACACTTTGGTGGCGTTATGGATAAGTATCATGGTGAAAACCTTCCTCAGGAACCATGCATAAAAACTTAGATCCATCATCTATATAGTTCACTTTTATCCATTTTGCCTCATTTTGAGCAAGTAATCCCATACATTTTCTCCATCCATATCACAAATATCTTTGAATTTCCCATGTTTGTGTGGGGATCCTACCACTCACCCTAGTTTCACACCTTATTTCCCTTACATATCCATCACAACCATTCATGATGAGGATGAGTATATTCATTCTAGCTCATTACACTAAACTTAACCCGATCATACTAAGATTATCACAGATACTTTGATGACATAAGATTATATCAAAATTGAATCTCGAGATCATGTTTCACAGCTATTGTTTATCCACAACTATTGCCTATCTGAAATTCATCCATTACATCATTCGTTCCCTTAGGATGAATCCTTCCTAATTTCACCTATCAATCAATAATCACACAATCCTATTAATGACAAGAAGTGTGGACTGAATGAACACTTGGTCACAAGGTCATTCATTTTGGTTTTATCTTTTGTGTTTCGGTAGAACCTATTCAACATCACCTCTATCTATCCATAATTGGTGTATTTTGATTGGTGTATATTGGAACATTTTTGTGGCATGATCTATTCGTAGGTAATTTAGTACATGTTCCTATGTGTTGGTTACTCAATTATGGTTATGTGTGTCTCATTGGGGCATGGCTTTGTACATTTCCACCAAGTCTCTGCATAAGATTTGTGTATACTAGGTTCTTTGCATGTGTTTCACTACATAGGATCTGCTCAAATTGGTAATCAACATACATATTCCTAAATTTACCTTGTTTGTGTAAGATTATAGTCCACACAAAGGAACCATGTCATCCATGTTTATCTTGCATGTGATACATAACTCCTTCTACAAAATCAAACAAGGGTACGCTCTCCACATTCAACACAACTAAATTCCCAATCCACATTGTATCTTTAGTTGCATTTTTAGTTTCATTTGCATTCTGCATTTTGAGGGTCCTATTTATTTTCCCTCCCTATCTCTCTAAGTGTCCCTTCCAATCACTATGACACACACAAAAACATTGCATTTAGTGGTCTTAATTGTATTTAGGTGCATATCATTTTAGGATAATTTATATTCCATATTAGGGGCATATTTGTTATATCTCATCATAGGTGTATTTATATATTATTTTCATATCATTAGTTCACTTTATCCATTTCATTAATTGCATTCACATTTCATTAATTTGCATCATATTTAGTGCAGTACCATCATAGTTTAAGTCATATTTTAGTTGCATTACATATTCATTTCATATCAACAATCTCATTACATTGTACTTATTCATTTAGTATCATTAATATCATTATTCATTAAATGGTGTTATAAATTTCAGTAAAATATTAGATTTAGTTTTATTATACATATTAAATCGATTGCATTACATAACATTTCATGCAAGTATCATTACACATCAATTTCATTTCTCATAATCATATTAATTACATCTTATTTGTGTCACATTTAGATCTAATTTGTATCATGCATTTAAATTTAATCCATACACATCATGCATATGATATAACCATGATGTCATCCATCTTAGGTACACATCATATAAATCATGCATCACTTTAAATTCATATAATCACATATCCATACATCATATGCATTACAAATTCATTAGTATTGATACATACATCTATGCATCATACATTGATAAACTACATGTATTACATCATAATATATTTATCACATGCATAATCATGTTCATCCACATAATAATCATGCATAATCATAATAAACATGTCATATAGTTGCATCTCATAAGCATATGCATAAGCATCCTGCGTCACAATGTGTCAATCCCATATAAGAATTGGATAAAGATTATCATATAGAAATTATACCATCTATGCATACGTATAGAAACAAATAGGAAATCACCGCATCATCATAATATAAATCATAAATGTCCATAGTCCATCATAATATTATAAAAATTCATCAATATCTTACATAAATCATATGGGAATCATCAAAGTCCAATAGTAATTGCATAAAGTCGATGCATACATATAAAGTCCATGTATAGTCATCATCTAAAAAATTGTCAAAAATATCTATGTACAGTTATTTACTAAGGATACTATGGTTGTCCTAGCTGGTTGGGTCTCTATCCCTCTCCTCCACCCTCCCTTTCATCTCCCCCAATGGCCTCGATGCTCTCATCCCCATAAATCCCCCAAATACAACTAACCCTCAAACCCTCTGTGACTATGTCCACTCGATGAATGTTGGTGCTTGAAATCCCTATGGTACAACCTAGAAGTATGGGGTATAAAAGTAATCTAACTCTCGCCTGTGTCTCTGTATTATCCTAGGGGTTGCAAATGCATCAATGACCCCCTGTATGATACCCCTACTTCCACTTCCTCATGGACCATCTCCCACTCATATTTATACTAGATTGCTTGCTTCTGAGCCTCTAATAGATTCATTGTGAGTTGTACTATCTACTCTTGATCCCCATCTACTCCAATCTATTCCCACTCCTCTATTATCGCTATATGCACTCTCCCAACCTCCTCTATATTGGTCTCCAGGGATATCTATATCCCCTCAACATGTCTCTATATTGCATCCCTCACCCTCTGAGCCATTACTAATGATTCCTCCAAACTTGCAGCCCATGTCCTCTTAATATCCCTCTCCCTATGAAGTCATGCTATATTTGGGTACATATTGTCCCTCTCTTCCATGGTTGTCTCTTTCTGTAGCTCCAGGATAGCTGCACACGCTATACTCTCATCTCTCTCCCTAGTGATCAACTGTAATATGTCATGAGGTATCTCATACTCTCTCTTAGGGATTGTATTAGCAACCCACTTGATATTTCCTATTGTTTGGGCCCAGTCCTATGATCATCAGCTCTCTCAATACTTGTACCTACCCATCCTTTCCCTATGCATGTGTTGTTTGTACCTATCCATGTCCTCCTCCCTATACCTATGTTAATGCCACTATCCTAGCCCTATTGGTATGTGGGGCCCCTTGTCTCTATACCCTAGATGTCCCTACCACTAAATACTCCCCTCTACCATCCCCTTCATCACCCCCATCATCATCATCCCCACCCTACTCACCCACATCTACATCCTCCCCAAGCTACTCATCATCAACCACGTATCTCAGATCCATTAGTCTCACTATCCTATGCGTTGCCCAACATGATACATATGTCAGGATTATTCATGTATGCTACACTCCCGGTCTCCTAACCCATGTTACTAGCTCCATGGCTAGCCATCTCTATCTAACTAAGATAGGATCTACACACCTCCCCTATACTCGTGTCTCCCTAGTGACATGAATGTGTAATAACCCCTCTCCAACCACATCCACAATTATTCCAAATTAACACAACACCTATGTTTACCTATAATTCTCAATCTAGTGAATGGTCCTCCCCATGAGTTATTAGTCAAACTATAGAAAAGCTAGGTAGTACACATCCTCTCTCTCATCTCCCTATCTACTGTCTCATGGCTTGTAGTCCCTATAAGGTGTCCATGTGAACACCTACAGCTCATCGATGATCTTCTTCCATAATCCTATAACACTCATCAAGGAATAAAGGTGTGGTGTTCGATATCTTCATGCATAGGTCTCATCTCTCTTCTAATCTCACTCTCAGTAGTCACATCATTGTGATATGCTCACAAGCCTAGACCAGTAGCAGTATGACCCATGTCCCCAGGTTCAACTAATCTAGGATAGTGTAACCCCAATAATATAGTGTGTTCATCTCCATCGTCATAAAGAAATTCATCACCTATCCCATCAAGAACCCATGTACCAATAAATCTGGAAGCATTTTCCCTCCAATCAGTCCCACTAGATATAAGGCTAGTCAAGGCAATCTCCTCTCCATCATTGGCCACCACCTCATTTATGTCATACTCATGGGGATCCTCCTCATGGTTAAATTGAACTCTAGATAAATTTATTACTCTTCATCCTCCAACTTTTATTCTGGAATGGCATCTTTGATCTGTACCCGCAAAATCCTCCACACATCCAAAAGTGTGATAGTAGCATTCCCCAGTCAGGAGGTGAAACAAGGAGGTATCATTGTGACACATATCCAGTATGAAAATAAGGGTGTATATGAATTAATTGTTACCATATTTCACAACTATGAATTATTTCAAACATAGAATACAAATTCTAACTCCTAAATGGTGTTTTTTTCACTTCCTAGACATAGTCTTCCTACTAGCCCTCCAAATAGCCTTATCAAGGAATAACTTCTTGTGCATAATTCTTGGGTTCAAAACAAAATAATTTTGAAATACCCTTTTGTGAATATAATAACATATTCAAAATAATGTATGGTTTCTTTACAACATATCCCTCATTAATTGACTGGTAATCAATAATTAGACCTAATTAGTACAAAAACTAGGTATTTTCACCCTAACATTCAGAAAATACCTCAAACCTGAAATATAAATATTTTTTTGAGTACCCTTTATCCTCTTACATATCATATATCAAAATCATATAGGGTTGTTTTGTAACACAAGGACCTAAAATTGATTGTCCCACTTGAGAAGTGGCCTAATTAGGCTTGTTTGGATGACTCACAATTAAGTTTCTAAGACCTGGATCTAAAAATTTCATTCAAATGGCTAAAAATTGTTTAATACAATATTCCCTAACATTTTAAACCATCACCAACAATTCCCCAAGAGGTTTTTTCCAAATCCTAACTCCTATGCACATTTTATGCCCAAAATCATAAGGTATTCAATCTAGGGCATCAACCCATTTGCACAAATCCTTCTGCCTTTCTCTTACAAACACCATAAATTAAGGAAAAATGAAAACCCCCTCCATTAAACCTATTTATATAATTTTTAAATGGTGGAATGGATCCCAAAACATTTTTTTGTGGATCAAACCCTTACAACTAGGGTTTTCAAACTATTTTTAGTAATTTGGCTATCACTTCTTTGAATCTTAATGAAATAAAGTCAAAAAAAATCCAAAAGATCTTGGATTAACTCTTATATCCATCTATGTAAGTTGCATACTACTATAATACTATACTTTTCCATACAATTCTCTACAACAACGACTGAACCATAAAAATGCAAGAAAATTAAAGTTTTTTATTGCTTTTTCACCACTAATACATCAAAATAGACCTATTGGTAGATGCAAACATGCCATATAAATTTTTTGGTAACCATACCAATATTTACCAACCAATATTTAAACTTCAACTAACTAAAAATCAAAAATTTCTATTATGACCACTTTTTGCAAAAAGAGTTGCTTGACAACTTTTTTGCGACTTTAGATACTTTTACAAAAACTTCAACACTTGACCCTATATAACCTAAAAAAAATTAAATGGTCTAGTATACCTTATTACATGATTAAAAAATCATCTAAAATAAATATTTATTAGATGGCATCATGCAGGTATGAACTCAACCAGGTGCTCATGCACCTCTCTGGTAATGTTGTCATCATCCCATTATGTGTCTGTAGATGAGGCAACTTGTGCACACAATCAAAGCCTAGAGACACCACCATAGACCATCCCTCCTCTATTAGCTTCTTGTGTAGCTCCATCATCATCATCCAATGCTCTCAGAACTTGAGTGGAGTAAACATTTTCTTCATTCATTCAACCTTGTGTCAGATTATTTTCCCATCCTGGCCCAATCTAGG
Source organism: Thuja plicata (assembly GCA_018584345.1). NCBI lineage: Eukaryota > Viridiplantae > Streptophyta > Pinopsida > Cupressales > Cupressaceae > Thuja > Thuja plicata. Next base: position 1,136,215 of record MU223248.1, read on the forward strand.
GCATCATGTCTGATGCAGAGCATCATGGAAACAAACCTTAATCCCCAAATTAACCATGAGTATTAGTCCATAAACTCTCTTGTACTTTCATACTCAACATATTTAGAGGCATAAACAATGAACAACTTTCCTTATCAACACAATGTCTTCACCAAATCACATTAGGATTATCAAAATCATATAGGATCCAATCAAACCAAAGTTACATAAGCATCCAATCAATTAAATAATCACACCATATCATTCAATGTATTGCTTCCGAGGAACATATCAATACAACATTTAAAGTCATTGCACAAAGGGAGAGTTCACCATCCACAAGACTGTTACTGCCCTTTCACATTCAAGAACCAAATATAAATCTTCAAACAACTATAGGGATCCACAAATACTCCTTACAAGTGCATTTAAAACATGGAAAAACATTTTCATATCATTTTTCATCCTTTAGACAAGGACCAAATAAAACAAACATAGTTTTTCATGACTGTGATTGTCCTGTCATGACAGTTTTCCTATCTTAGATTCTGTTATTCACCATTTTTGTTCTACATTTCAACTTTAAAATCTCTCCAAGGTAGTTGTGCTAAGCTAGGTTTTGTAAATCATATCCCAAATTTAGGGAAATCCAACGGTGGGTTTCAAAGTTATTGCTCCCGTACTGAGACCTACTTTTACTGTCCCAGATTTAGGAAAAAGTAAGATAAACAATCATCCAGGGCATCCATTTTCTCTCCCTACTTCACAATAGATGTTCTAATCAGTCTTAAATAAAATTAGATTCTCCCTAATAGACTCCCCAACCTTTTTAAGATTGAAACCAATCCATTCATTAAGAGTAAAATGCACAATAATAGTAAAAAATGTGACTGAAACAAAATGTTCAAGACAAAACAACTTGAATCCAACTTTGCAAAATATTGTTATTCAATAAAGGAGCATATTACAATTTATTTGTGGTGCTCCTAAACTTTCTCACAATTCAATATTGTAAGTGTTGGCAAGTTGACTTCCTAAGGATACATGACTTATTTTGTGTTGTCATCATGGCAACAAATTCATACTAACTTAGAAGATAAAATGACTATGGAAAATAGGACAGACAGAGTTATACAGCGATCAGCACATCAGTGCACCTGTGAGACATCGAATCAGAGTATGCGCATTTATAAATATGTTCTATGATATGTCTACATACTAAGTCTAGACACACATAGTACGAAATGATTGTACGGAGAAGTTACAGACAGATCAGTACATCAGCAATCCAGAAGACAGAGCATGGAAGCCGACTAGTGTTTTGATCAGCGTGAATTATTTTGTTATGTAACAGCCAAGTGCCTTTGATTATATGTTTGTAATGATGTAATTAGTATTTTTGTAAACACGCTTAAGTTGTCTTACTCAGAAGTGTTGTGTATTATATTTTAGCGCTGACCATAAGTCTTGTTTTGGGTCGCGTCTATTCGGGTATGAACATATAAGTATGTAATGTAAAGTTATGTTACAAGTGTCAAATAATATGCGTGAGAAAGATATAGAAGAGTAGTATGATGAAGTTAGTATGAGATAAAATCTCTTTAAGAGAGTAAGAGCATTCGCACATACACAGAACTAATCAGACAACAGTGTCATCACAATGGTTCCCTTTTGATATAGTGTATATCAACAATCAGAAGGTTGTAGCCTTCATCTTATTGGGAAGTGAGCCTAGGTAGTGAGCCATATACCTTTAATAGGGTTTTGTAAAAGAATCCTAATAGGGTCAGACCTTTAACCAGGTCATTGTACTTGCATTGTAAAGACTGTGTCTAACAAGGCAAAGGAACTTTAACAGGTTCACTATACTAGTACAATATCTGTGGGTAATAATTCCCGCCGGGGTTTTCCTCTGATCAAGGTTTCCCCGTAATAATATCATGTGTTATGAGTTCTTATGTTAAGCTTCATTAAATGTATGTTTGATTTATGTTCAAGTTTCTGAAAAGTAATAAATAGACAAAGACTGATTCACCCCCANCCCCCCCCCCCCCCCCCCCTCTCAGTGTTTCTAACAATTGGTATCAGAGCTCTGGTCCTCTGAAAGAAAGTTTAACCACTTGAGGAGATCATGGACTCAGCAGAAGAAAAACATTTGACAAAGAATTTTGAAGCATCTCTTGAAGATCTTGACAGATCTGAAAAAGAAAATGAAGAACTTAGACTAAAATTTGATGGCTCACAAATGCCTATCAAGAAATTGAGAAAAGATTTGAAAGATTGCTATTAGAAATGGAAAAGAAATATGTAAAAAATGAACAAAACCATGAAAGAATCTAAGTAAGTGAATGCATAAAAGAAATATTATCATAAACAAGGAGAGAGAAAGCTCCAAGATTCAACACAAGAAGACAAGATATTTGAAAGGGGAAAGCAAAGAAAACCCCTTGTGACATTATGAATGAGGCATGAAAAGCCTAAGAAGAGGAGAGAGA
>MU223248.1:1166474-1195194 GCA_018584345.1 Thuja plicata
AGAAAGATTTCAAGCAAGCATCCATCCATTATCAAGCATTCAAGCATCCATTTTCATGAAGGAGATCCATTGGAGGCCATTGAAGGATTCAAGCTACATAGTTCCCTTTTGGTGATCTCTCCATCCATCTTCTTCCAAAGCCCTTGTCAAGTTCAAGAATCCATTCAAGACTTGGTGTTGGAGATCTACAAGCAAGAGATTGAATACATCCTTTCATTCTACATTCCATGTTTTGAAGCATACTTGTGGATCCACGGATTCGAATCCACCACAAGGACATCATAAGCAAGGTAAATTTGAGTTTTGCTTTGTTATTCTTTATGCAATCTTCAATTACATATATTAAGGTTAATTCCAAAACCGGGGTTTGACCAAGGCAAACCCCTTTCCCCAACAAACAAACATTTTTCTTATAGGTACAGGTTTGGGACTGTAAATCTGAGGCTAGATCTAGATACCCTTTTCAGATTTCTTTCAGACTGTGCGAACAGGGACACTTTCAGAGTTGAGCAGATCGAGTTGGCAAAAGTGGTACAGGGTTGACCTTTTTCATAAGACGACATTGGAACAAAAAAATATTTATGGGTTTTTTCTGTCTCTTTGTTCCGATTCGGTATCAACTGTCAGCATCTCTAGAAATAGTCTACAGATCTCAGAAAACAACAATCTTTGATCTGCCACTTTATAAGGTTGGTACTTTCTCCTATTCTTTTCAATTACTGTCATTAATCATATTAATCAATCAATTTATAGAATTTAAGATCCCCTTTCTTGGTCTCTTTCCAAATATTGGATTCATTTGTGTATTAACCCTTTGGGGTTGATCAAAATTGGATCTCCTATTTGTGTATTTGAGGGTGAAAGAAAGGAGCATCTTATCTTCTCTTAATCACAATTAACAATTCAAACCCTCTCCTTAAACCATAATTTTCCTCCTTTACATTTTGGTAACATCATCCATATATATATATATATATTATGTTACAGTTTCAAGCTTTACTTTCTATGTTTTGCATTTGTGTTAGCTAAGACATCACCATGGGTGGTAATGCCTTGCAATTATGAAATGACCACAAGAGGTGATGCCTTATTAAATGAGGTACTATCCCTACATTTGTGCTAGTGTCCAACCAGTGTGTTGGGCATTATGTGTGATCATACTAGTATTTAGTTAGTGCATTGGTGTTTCCTCTATAATTTTTGTGCACTTATATTTGCACAAACTAGTTGTTTTGGGGTAAATTGGCGTCTATGACATATTTGGAGATTTGACTTAGTCATTTTCAAGATGATTTAATAATTGATGTATTGCAAGTCGCTTAATATGTGTGTAAGCCCTAGGTACAAAAAATAGTGTGTGTTTCTAGGTGGTAAAATTTTAATAATGAGGGTATCTAGTGTGTGGTTCTTGTTGTTTTATGTTTCCATGTGCGTCCTATGAACTCACTTTAATTACTCTCACTTTTATTCTTATAACCCTTATTTTAAGTTGAATTTTATAGTTTTTGACCATTAGGAGCCTCGTGTTTATGTGGAAGGAGAGAGAATAGTAAAAGTTGGAGGGAAGGGAGAATAATTTTTAAATATGAACGATATTATTAGTGTGTAGTCTTTAGAGGACACACGTGATACAATAATACTTACAGTAGTAGAAATACTAGAATAGAAACGAATAACATGTTTAAGTATGGAAGATTTTTTATTATTAAAATTTAAAGACAATTAACAAGAAAGTGGTAAAAAATAGTTAATATTATATATATTTTATATTGAAATAGTTTATCAACTCAAATACAAAAGCTTATAGGATACCACAAAAATTAGAGTTCCAACATCCAAAACATTGTGTTGTTATCGACCAGTTATCCTCCATGGAGGCATGACCTTTATATACATTTTATATTTTAGAGTATACCATTTATCAAATATTTACACTATTTATCAAAACATGAAAGAAAGTATTATGTCAAAATTGTGCAATCACTACCTTCAGGCTTCTTTCAGTCCATCATTGTTACTGGTTCTATATTCAGTATTATCCAATCATCATTATTACTAATTTTGTATTCAGTATTATCCCAACCATCATTGTATTTCTCATTTTAATTATTATTTCCATTTCCATCTGTTGACGAGACTTTGTGACCGGCTCTGCCAATAGAGGATAAAGTTGTCACCGGGTACCAGGGTACCGACCAACTATGCTTGAAGAGGTTTTTCGGAGAATAAATTCTCCTAGCTTCCAAGCACCTGGTATTCGGGTCTCGATGGTGCGGGGGAGCTAAGTTGGGTAGGTGACTATTGTGTGAGGGGATAGCTGGTTTTTACTCATCTTCTTCAGGGATTTCAAGAGGGGTGGGGTTTCCTACAAGCATCTAGATTATCAAAATAAACTTCAAAAGGTCGATCAAGGTTAGATATGCATCTCTACCTTTAGTTATGCAATAAACATTCAAACATCAAACTAAGCTCCAATGTAATAAAACTACTCTAAATACCGAATATACAAAGAACCAGTGATTCACATGCATTCAATAGCAAGGGGAGATAAGATCATTAATCTAAACTAGAACATAGGAGCAAAGGACATAAGAAAACATATTGCACAAAAGAAGTTTTTTAACTCCAAAGATCAGAACAACACATAACAAGTAGTCATAAGATGCCCTTCCTTCTTCATTAACTCAAACCATTCTAGCATCACTGGCGCATACAATCATGGCTCCAAGGGAGAATTCTAAGGTACTAAGAAGAATTGAGCATTGAGCTCCTGAAAATGAAAAGTTATCTTCTATTACTTGCTAGACTGCAAAATCATCAATTTTGTTGACCCTTGTTATGGGGTCAGACTTCTTATTTATACACAACGTTTGACCTAAAACTCACCTAATCTAACTGTACACTCAACACATAGAATACATTATCTTGTGGCCGGTACTACCTACACCACTTACAATTACCTTGAAAATTGTAGAGGTCTAACAAGACAAAGGAAGAAGACAAGAAGAGAAATCTAGAAGAATTGACATAGAGAAGAGTGTTGGGTATTTATAGAAGAAATCTAATCATCCCGGTATCTGAGGCTACATACCTCATAAATGTAGATTGCAGCTCACTATCTTCGATGCACATCAGGAAGTTAATGTAGGAGAGGCGCCTTGGTAGAATCATCTTTCTAAGCCATCCCTCCATCTAACATGCCTCATCGGGATCACCTACCTGCTGACCACTTATTAACTACTCGACAGTGATCAGTCGGCTCTGGGGAACCTGGACGCGGATCACTGTGAAAGAATACAAAATGTCAGATCTAGAATTTTAGAGTCCAGGAGCTTACACTCAAAGAATAATGATTTTACAAAAGCTACACCCCACCGGTGAAAATCTTTGGATTCTAGAGAAATCTATTATTCCTTGTTTTGATTGAAGGCCTCCAAAATCTGGCCAATTCCATCCTCATCTACGTCCTTAATGCAATCCCATCGGTCTCTGATGACCCCAAATTGTTCATCAATATCTCTGGCCCCTTCCCAGAATTTTGCAGCTATCTTTGCTGTGTCATGATCCCGGAGCATCATCTTAGATAATCTAGACATTTTCCCTCTGTCAAAATCTCCGACGGACTGGTACCGGGACTCCATCAGCTCATCAAATTTGCTCAGTACAAAATCTTCCGTGGCACATGTATCAGTTGTGAAGGGATCAACTTGTGAAACCCTTGATACAAATGTTGTGATAAATCTAAAGAATTTTGGACTCTCAGGATCCTTTTCTTTAGGGTCGCTACCAGTTGCTTGCTCACCTCAATTTTGAGGCCAAGTCTGGAGTGTTGATCCCGGAGGAATCCAAAGGGCTTTTCTCCCAAAATTCTCATCTTTGTAATGGCTTCCTCCTCGTAGTTCTTTATCTCTTCTATCTCAGACCTCCACTCATATTTTTCTATGTCCTTTTCCCATAAGACAATGACGCCGTTCACCTGGCCCACAAGGTTACTGACCTGATAAAGGTTCGAGAGTGTCACTGCTAGGAACTGCCTTATGGCTTTGATTTGCTCAGAGATCCACCCATCCACAGCTTGTGCCTTCTTTTTCATGGCCCTTAGAGCATCCATGTCACCCTGTGGGAGCGGTGTTCTGGAGGTGGAGGCTTCTGGATGAATCTTGGCCAGTGGCTGTGTCAGCTCCACAAGAAGCCCAAGGAGATTTTCATTCTTTTCTGTTTCCTCCTTTAGCTTCTGCGTTTGTTTGTCATACCGATCCTCAACTTCCTGGGTAGCTTCCTTCAACATGTCCACTTCGCCCTGTTTGTCTCTCCTCCCAAGAGGAACCTTTGTGACTGTATAATCTTTGGCCCTTAATACTGCCATGTCTATATCTGGCGGAGGCATCGCAACTATTGTGACTATACTTCCTCTCAGACCGGTCCAGAGGGTATGGATGGTCCGGGCCTTCTTAGGCTTCTTAGCATCTTGATTTTGGGCCATCATTTTGGCCAAGGAGAGGGGAGCACTTGCTGCCACCGGGGCCTTTCTTTTTCTAGATTTCACCATCCATTGTGGCTGCTAGGGCGGTCTTGATGCTAAGTCCTGGGCATTGGGGCCTTCTTCGGGGTCTTGTGGTGTTTCCCCGATATCCATAGTCGTATCAAACTCATTTTCTTACTCCCTAGGGTTTCCCATATCTTCCACCTCGGTGGCATCTATATTTGCATCACTAGGATTTTCCCCATCTTTTCCAGCATGTGTGGTCTCGGTATCCACATTTCTGGGGTTATCCCCCTCATCTTGTTGTTATTGTTCTTCTTCGGCGCCATCCACTGGGACTTCCTTCTCCAAGGGCACATATTTTGGAGAGGCCGGAGGTGTCTGGCCAATATTTGACTATTGGGTCGTAGAGACTACCTCGCCGAATGCTGCACTCCGGGGCCTTTGATCACCCGGAGTAACTAGAGGCATTTGGAGAGTGACAACTGGGGATTTTGGTTTCTCTCAAAGGTCCGGTTCCCCCAGCCATTATCGGTTTCTCATCTTGTGTTGGCCTCAGTTTTGTCTCGGTACCCTAGACTGGTGTTTCTTCCATGTCTTGTGTATTTTCTTGTGCTTCTTGTTCCTTCTCTTTTTCTTGCTCTCGGACCTCTTTTTTTGGGGCCACTTCTTCTTGCACATCTATTTCCTCCACCACCCTCACCACATTGGTTTGTAAGTTCACCAGATCTTCCATCTGGAAGAGATCATCAAAATCATCATGGGGAGGGGAGACCATCGGAGGATCTTCCAGTTTGGGAGAAGAGGGGATGAGTTCCACCTGGGGAACATTAGGCATCCCAGGGCCTGCACCTGTGCTCGGGGGAGGATCCATCCTTTGCTTCTTTCTTTGTATCTATAACGGCGCCCTGACATCTAGAATAGTTATAGATTCCTCATCGGTCTCCATCTACCAGCTCATGAGTGCTGCCAGTGAAGGGGATCCTGCCGGGAGGGCAGATCCCACCAGAGTGACTAGAAGGTTGTGGGAGAGATGGGTGCTTAATTTTTGACTTATCTGACAAGACGCCTCAAGCTAAATGTGAAATTGCTCCAAAATGGGGAGTGAATCCTAGGGTGCAACTTGAGCTGGGGTGCTCTCTTTTTCTTTTTCCTTATCTTTACTTGGCCCTGCAGCCCCGAAGGCTGAAGTAGACCCCCGCAAAATTGGGCCCCTATGAGTGCTCTTCTTGCACACTTTGTGCAAAGTAATCATGACTATTCTGTATGACACCCTGACTGACATCCTCAATTGTCAAACTCTCTGGGGTGTCCCAATCCAACGAAGGGAGATCCATCTTATCGATCCCCTGGACTTTGTATGCTGGATCCTTCAGAGGTCCACTGTCTAAAAAATATTTTAGAAAGGTCCAAAGGCCGAGGCTCTTCATCATCCCTTTGGACATCCTTGATACTGTCGAGCCCAAAGGTCAAAATCATCCTGGCAATCTTCCCAAAAATCCTCAATGTGAGGCTCATGTGGTGTGGACGCCCAGGGCAGTGTCGCACTTATCTTGCCGACTGGATCAAAATTGTTTCTTTCTAGGTGCAACTCGGCCAGTCCCAAACTATTCAACTCATTGTCGGATTCCTTAGCCACTGTAAGACTGCAAACATAGTTCCCACAAGTGATTGGGAATGGGATTGAGGTAACCTTCTTTAATGTAAAGAATGCATGAAGTTCCAGGATTTTCCTGCAGAACTCCAAAAGAATAATCCTATCCCCATAATGCTTGGGGGGTAGGCAGGGCTTGCCGGAGAACCTGGTCACCCGAATGTAAGAATGTTGCTGAAATTGAATAAAATAATTACCATAAGAACTCACTAAGGTCATTGCTTCCTTGAACAATCGGTATCTGGAATCCTGAGTAAGGGTCAAAATGTTGTGGTAAATGAACGTGTCATTTACTAGACAAAAATTGGGGAAGCTGGCTTCCCATTGGATCTGGGGATAATGTTCCCACAGGACATTCTGGCCGGGCCCATTCTCGAGAATTCCCACTATTTGCAAACCTCAAAGAGTGGGTCTCTCGTGCTAGTGCCCATAACACATATGAAGTCATGTGGAACCTCAAATTCTGGCCGACGTTGTTCAGTTGGAAGTCCACATGATTGGCAATAATAGTCGCCTAGTCAAAGGTCTGTCCATGAGTGGTGATGCAGTATAAGAAATAATACATCCATGCTGAAAATTCCCTAGCATGGGGGTTCCTCGAAGAGCCTACACAAAAAGATGATCCCCGCCTGTACGCATTCCTTGAAATCTCCACGGGGGATCTCCAGCTTCATTTTCTTGTAGTCCCTCCTCAGGGACTTCAACCAATAAGAATTGAGATGCTGTCAAGCAAGATGGGGAAGCTTCTCAAACTCCTTTAATGATGCAGACCGAGAGATAATAATAGCATTTCTAAACTGGGGGATCTCCAGTCCCAAAGCAAAGGTGGAATCATCAAGAGTAATAATGGTCGCTGGGTAGTTCAATGGTAGGGAAGCAACAAGAAAAACCACCTGGGTAGGTGCTTTGTAGTGCTTCGCCAAGTAGAGGATCAACTTCGGTTCCTGCACCGAGTAGGGGAAACAAGCGGCTTTGATAATACCAGAGGCGGCCACGTTCTTTGCCATATCATCTCCGGCAGATCGTTGTTGGTACATTGTCCAAACAAGGCCCTGTAGTTTTGCCCATGGTCCGGCCTTTGTGTCGGTGATATCTTGAAGTTTGGAATCCACTTTGGATCCCACAAGGACACCATCCCTTGGGTACTTGGATGTCAATGGGAGTTTGGCCAGCATTTTCTCTGCCTTCGTCTTAGTGGCCACCCGAGTGGAGGTAGTCAAAAGTTTCAGACTTCCAGGAGGAGTTGTTACTTCAGACATTGTTTGTTAGATAATCTGCAACCTGCAAGACTAGACAACCATCAATACATGTGATAAATTATAAAGCAATTTTACGGATTCTGGAGAGTTCGCCACCATTTCGCACATGTTGCCAAAAGATGTTAGCCCGCATCAAACCCCAGAAATATAACAATTAATAATTTACATGGCATTTGATCGACACCCGAGGGTCCTGGGGATGTTGGTTTATGCAACAAAAGGGGATGAAGGCCCAAGGACTTTTCAACACCCAGAGTCCAGAGAAACTAGCCATTATTGAAGTGACCGGGCAGTGAGTCGTACTGGGTTGACGTGGGTTGTCACGGGGTCACGCAATAAATGACATTATGACATTAATGATGACAGATGTCTAGACATGAATGTATTGAATACCGGATGGGATGGTTTTGAATGTTCATGCGTGGGGGAATTTAATCCCGCTATCAATGATGAAGAGACAGAGGAGAGAGAAAACCACCATATCTCGAACAGGCGAGGTGTCGAGTTCAAACTAGGCGGACACCGTGCGGGCAAGCTCAGAACCTAGGTTATACAATGTGGAGAGCACGACAAGATTTCCATAGGAAGGGTCGAACAAGACAATGTACAAATCAATATACAGACCCAATTCACATGGGAAACCGAATAATGGAAAAATTTACAAGAGACGACCCTATCCTACAAACTATTTACAATTTACAGAGAAGTTATGACAATTTACACATAAATTACAACTAATTAAAAAATCTACAAGAATGTACACTATTTACCGGAAAAACACAGTGCAAGGAAGGCAAACAACTTTCCTGCGGATCCATCCCACCAATGGGAGGCGATGAAAAACCGAAAGACAAAGCAAACAAAAACGTGGACAAAACTAGAAAAGAAAGAACGAAACAAGAACAAGAAGAAATAGGAAGAAGCCGAAGGGCCTACCTTGAAACCAGGAAATGTGGGAGGAGGAGCATGGGAAGTGCTCTGCAAACCAGAAAGCTTTCACGGACCAAAACACCAAAAACCTTGCAGAGAAGCTGAAAATGCGCACAAGCTCGAATGCCAACTTCACTGCCTAAGCACTGTTAAACCTTCCAAAGCAAATTGCACTTAACACAAATTCACTCTAATCGCTCTGGGTAATTTGTTCATGGTAAATGTGAAAATGACAAGTGAAACTATATTTATACCCCTAGGGTGAAAATATACTGCTTCCTTCCGCAAGTCCAGAGAAAAGGCAAACCTCCGGACTCTGGGCTTGGGGATCCCATGCAACCACACCCTCTAACATAAGAGGAAGTAGTGACAGAGAATCCTAGAGTCTGAAATCTGGCTGACATGAAGAAACAAAAACACTCCGGGACCGAGTCCCCGAGGGAGAGAAAACCAAAAGAAGAGAAAACAACGACCTCGCGGAAGCAAAGGCTAGAAGAAAACAAAATAAAAGGAACAAGGCAAAAGCGAAAAGGGGGACCCAAGATTTTGCCAACAAAATGTAGGGATGGGTATGCAGGGCATAACACCATCTTCAACATCTTTGATACTAGTGTTTTCTTGTTCTTCATTTGATTGAAGAATTCCTGAGTCTTGATGCATGTTTACCCTGTCCTCATTAGTAACAATATCTTGGTTGTCTTCTAGGTATGTTGAATTTTGGATGTCCTTTTTGAATATGATCATAGCTCCTTTGTTGCCTAGAGATATGAATCTTTCTCTTGGCACTTATATAATGGTTGTGACCTGTGACCCAATATAAAAATGTATGAGTTTACAATTAAACTAAGTAAGGTCTCATTTCCTGTCTTGGAAAATCTCCTCATTTCTCTGCTTCCAGATGATCCATAAAATTTTAGATGTTAAAGAAAACAAAAAATTATTCATCTTGAAATCAAAATCTTCAACAAAATCAACAAGGACCTCGTGCCATGAGAGACCATCATTGCAATTCCAAATAATGGGTTGACCAAAAAAAAGAGACCAAATTTTACTGGCAATTTTGCATTTAAAAAAGAGGCGTTCAAAAGACTCTAGACAATTACAGATGGAACACATAACAATTTGTTTACCACAAGCAGAAATAATGGATCCAACAACAAGTTTTTTAAGAAGTAAAATCCATCTAAAATAGATTTTCTTAGGCTCAACAAGTGAATGCAAAAATAAATCAAAGATAAAGTGTCATCTAGTGCTTAACCAGATAAAGCCCCAGATTTGATCAATTTTACTAATAATACCCACATCCTTCTTAAGCATATCATAGATTTGCTTGCTAGAGAAATCACCCAAGGCCTTACCATCTGACCACTTTAACTGTTCAAGCATCCGACATGAATTCAAAATTTTACCAGGAAAAAAATTGCCCACTGCTTTGGAGATAAGAGTATATATTTTCTTTTGTGAATTAAGAATGTTATACTTAACACAAATATCTTCCCAAGAACCCAATCACTTGTCAATCACAACATCTTGAATGAGAGAAATGCCTTTATTATGCCAAATTTAGTAGAGCAACATTGTGTCAACGCAGGAGGCTTACCCTTAAGATATATGCCCAATCAAATATATCTATCTAAAATAGCAAATGATGAATTCTTATCAACGTCATTTCTATAGCATATTAAGGGTGTGACCTGACACCATTCCCTCCAAATAGTAGAGAAAACATTGGAGCCAAAAACTTTAACATCAATATCCCCCAACACAATATCTAATAATGGAATATTTTTCCAGTGTTTTCCCTTTTTAATAGATGATCTGACCATATTGTTGTTGATTAAGACCTTCCAAGGCTCATTTCCACTCAACGCTTTGAGGATCCACTTGGATGCTAAGGTAATCCCTTGTATCTTCAGATATCTTAGCCTAAGCCCCCTCATCATTCCAGGAGCACAACTCTAGTCCCACTTAACACAATGTCTCTTCCTATTACCAAGACCATCTGACCAAAAAAACTTCCTTAGGATTCTTTCTAGTTTATTAGAATGACAATTAGACAAAATCCAGGTAGATGCATAGTACACAACATTTGAGGAAAGAACTTTTTGAACCACTCGAGCCCTACCTGTAAAAGATAAAATGTGACTTTGCCTTTTAAGATGTTTATTCTCATTCTTCTTGTAAATCTAAGCCCACATATCTTTGATAGAAGGGTTTATAGAAAAAGAAATTCCCAAGTATCTTACAATGGTAGAGGGACCAAACCATTTCCATTCTCTACTACTTAGCCAGTTAGGAGGAGTTTCTGACCATCCTAGAAAGGTAGATTTATGAGGAGCAATTTTGGCTCTTGAGGCTTGACAGAATAATTGCAGCCTCCTAAGAACATTATCAAAATTATCTTCATACAAATCCACAAACAAAGCAGTGTCATCAACAAATTGTTCTAGCAAGAGTTCATCCTTATTAGGTAAGGTAATTCATTTTACATGTGGGCCTATCTCGGTGGCTTTTAAAATAAATGAGAGAGCATCAACAATAACAACAAAGAATGCATGTGCAAGGGGACATCCATGCCTAATAGACCTGCCAAGTGGGATAGGTTATGAAATTCACCATTGACTTCAATCACATTCTAAGAATATTTAAACAAAACACTAACCCATTTGCAAAAATACTATGGAAACCCAACTGTCTCTAGCATCTTAAGAACAAACTACTATTCAGTTTTGTCATAAGCCTTTTCAAAGTCAAGTAAAACCATAGCCACATTTTGTTCATCCATTTTTGCCCAGTGCATAGCCTCCCAACTTGTAATAAGGTTGTCCAATATATATCTACCTTTGATAAAATTTGTTTGAGTAACAAATACAATGTCTTTAAGCATATCTCTAATTTTTCTAGCCATAATTTTAGCAATTATCTTGTAAGAAATATTTAATAGTGTGATAGGTCTCCAATTTTTCACTTGGGATCTATCACCATCCTTAGGAAGTAATTTGATCACCCCTCTGTTAATATTCTCTCCCAGTGATCCTGAATCAAAAGCCTCATTATAGAGCTCCAACAACTCACATGTTATCCATTCTTTATTCTTCTTATAAAATTCCGTTCGTAATCCATCAATACCTGGTGACTTGCCATTTGCCAATGACCCAATAGCCTCATCTATTTCATTCAAGTAAATCTTTTCATTGAGCCTATTGGCTTGAGACTTGGTAACTTTCTTGGGGATTAGTTTGATACATTGATCCATGGCTTCTTGATTCTCAATTTCATGTTCTGAGGAAAATAATCATTTATAGAACTTAACAAAGACATTCAACATCTCTTTATTATTGTTGGTGAATCCATTTTCCACCTGAATACCACTTATCTCTTCTCTGTTATGTTTAGCTCTTATGAGATTAAAGAAGTATTTAGACCCTTTTTCCCCCTCATTGAGCCATCTAGCTATAGCTCTGATTTTTTGACCTTGAATTTTGTAGTTCTAAACTTTCATCAATTGCACTTTTGTCTTAATAAGTTCTTGTTTCAATTCTTGGTCATTGCCTTTGCCTTGTAAAGATTTTTCAAATTCATTGAATTTCTTTTGATAAAAATTCTCCTCTTGTTTCGTGTCCATGGATTCCTTAGTTCCTATAATTTGAAACATCTTCCTCCAAACTTGAACCTTCTGATCCACCTTAGATTTTGCTGAGGTTTTAGAAATACAATATTTGGATAGGGCAATAACAGTTTGAATAGTACCTAATGTGTCTTCATCCTGCAATAGAGAGGTGTTGAGCTTAAACAAATTATTCCTTATATGACTTTTGGGTTGAGAGATGAAGCTTTTAAGAACAATGCAAGCATAGATGGGAGAATGAGCTGAAATACTGACAGGGGATACACTGATAGGGGATTGGCCTGAAGTGTGAGAGAACCCAAGCATGACAATGTTTGCATAAATTATATCCAATCTGCAATAGATTTTGTTCTTGCTGGACTGATTATTACACCAAATGTACCAAATATTATCATATTCTTTTTTCATCCTTTCCAATGGGTCATTGATGTTAAACCTCCTTTTGAATTTGGTCCAAAAAAAGGATTCATTGCCCTTCCATTCATGTTTATTCCCTCCAAATTTATCTTGGCTACTTTCAATCATATTGTAGTCATAGATGAACATCCAATTTGCATTTGGAAGGTTATTTGAGAGTCAGTCCCACAAATTGGCCCTATCTCTATAGTCATTTGGGGCATATATGTTACATACTCCTATAATTTGTTCATTTACTTCGAAAATAATCCATAAAGCTCTTTGGCATGGACATACACCATTGTTTGTCATCTTATCAACCTAATTTGGCCCGACTAGAGTAGCCACTCCTCCTTTACCTCTGTCATTCCCTCCAGATTTATCTTGGCTACGTTTAATCATATTGTAGTCACCAATGAACATCCAATTTGCATTGGGAAGGTTATTTGAGAGCTAGTCCCACATATTGGCCCTGTCTCTATAGTCATTTGAGGCATATATGTTACATACTCCTATCATTTGTTCATTGACTTTGAAAAGAATCCATAAGGCTCATTGGCATGGAGATACACCATTGTCTGTCATCTTATCAGACCAATTTGGCTTGACTAGAGTAGCCACTCCCCCTTTACCTCAGTCATGCCCTAAATATATACATGTGGCCTTGTCCCATACAAATTTAAGTGTGTTATATGCATGATAACCAGTAACCTTAATCTCACGTAGACAGATAATATCTTTCTTCTACACTTTATTACACCAACTTCTAATAACATATTTCCTACACGACATTTGCAAACCTCTAATATTCCACCTGTGTATGTTCATAATCATAATTAACTTGATGGGGTGGTTTGATTTTTACATAGTCTAGTGAAACATTCTGGAAGCTCCTTTCTTTTGAGTTTGTTATTTCTCTCAACATTTTTGACTCTATTACTCCTCTCACATGTTTTCCTCTTTTTTTTTTCTTTTTCTTACTCACTATTTTTGTGAATTTGCCCTCTCCCACTTCTTGACCAGTATGTTCCAAAGGACTCATTTGGGCCTCTTTATTGTGTTCATTCAAAGGGGATTTGGGGGATATGCTGTTAGAACATATGGTAATCTGCTCAAAGGAATGTTGTTTGACATTCCTCATTTTTTTTACCTTTATCCTTAATTTTACCCAGAGCTATTTGTTGAGCATTTAGCTCAGGGGCATTATCTTCGTCAATTTTCTCTCTAGCCAGTGGGAGGTATTGTGGTTGACAAGCGAAGGGGTTATGGTTTCCTTTGTTATTAGCATGGTTTGCATATTTCACTTCAAAATCATCCTCAAAAAGAGGATTAGTAAGGGAGACAAACTTATCTAGGTGACCATCAAGGGTTTCACCTGGAACCTCTTTATCACCATTCCTTTCATTAGAATTATCATTTTGACCAACATTATTAAATACTTTTATGGACAACATTCCTTTCATTAGAGTTATCATTTTGACCAACATTATTATTACTTTTACGGACCTCTTTATCAACATTCCTTTCATTACATTTACCATTTTGACTCACATTGTTATCACTTTTACCACCTTCTGTTTGAGGATTGGTTTTATTTGGGGTTACCCCTATAAAGTCTCTTTGTATGCTTTTCAATAACAAACAATCCCATATGTTATGGCCATTAAGCTTACAACGAAAGTAAGCCCCTATATCTCCAAGCTTAACAATATGCCATCTAAAGATTTCTCCCTCAATTTCTAGCGAAATTTCATCAGGGAACACAATATCAGGATTCAAAGTAATCAAGATGCAGGCATTAAGGTGTGGAAGAGTCACTTTGGATTCTTCAACTCGCAACACAAATCCCATAGGCTTAAGCATGTGCGGTATAAAAAGGCCAAAATTTGGGTTGAACACCTCTCAATTCAATCCAGAAAGGGGATGAATGAGCGAAGACATGTTCTGCATTGCTTTTTGAGGACCAAGGAAGGGCTCTGAAAAGTGTTTGCCCTACATGCCGATACCCCTTATTCAAAACTTTTTCTTGCATTCCATGGGTTTTTAAGAAAACTACAAATAAGCCCTTTTGAATCATTCGACTAAAGCTAACAAGAATACCAAGTTTCTTCCCCCAAATGTTGTTGAACCAATCATCCAAAAATTTACTTGCAGATAAATTTTTTTATCCATACAAACAAAAAATACAACAATGCTTTTCAATCTAATTTGTTTGGATTTAATAGCCTTTACAGTTAATACTATATTTTAAAAATAAGAATACTAATATAAATACTAATTAAAAATGAAAATACAATATATAAACTTTTTTTCTTCACAATATAATTATCCCATTAAAATTATACTCTATTTTATTTAATAATTTTTTTTTATAGATTTGAACTAGTGCATATATATTAAAACAAGAGACCTAAACAGTTTTGGAATTGTTCCTCCGAACGGTAAAATGGCGGAAGAACAGATGGACTTCAGAGCGGAAGACAAAGAGGTTTTACATTTTCTTCTTCTTTCGCAGACATCTATAATAAAAATGCCGTTTGTTTTTTAAATTTATCTCATTAGGTTTCGAAACTAAATCTTTCATTCTCGTTTTAACGATGAAACCGTGTTAGAATTACAAAAAGATTACCTTAACACAATCGTGTTTATTAGATGATTTCCTTTTTCAATTTTTTTCCTCTTCTCGAGTTTGTTAAACCGAGATACATTTTAATTGAAAATGGACTAACAATGCTTCAGCTAGTTATTCCAAAGCAGCTGTATAAAACTGAGCTCCAGGAATGGTTTACAGATATCACTTCAAACCATTTTATCACCACTCTGCTAGGCTAGGCCAAATCAGAATAATATCGGAGATTATCTTAAAATGAGGGATTTGCTTACATAGAAGGCAGCAACGTTTTTTTTCAAAATAAGTACCTCATAAACTTCTAAACGTGGCAGATACTATATGCCTCCTGGTCTTATGTGAAATGCTTTTGATATGGAGCTATGAACTGGCGAGGCCACAAATGGGGACCTCATCTCCATTTAACAAAGTTGAGGCTCACACTTGTGAGCGCATTCGGTCAGTGAAAGCACAAATCCGCGATCATAATGAGCTAGTGAGAGTTTGAAACTAGGGTTATCTCTGTGAACAAATTCACTTCAGATTAATTACCATGACTAAGGTGCATCTCTGTGATTGAATTCATGCCATTTAAATTTTCATGCCTGGGGTATCTCTTCATGATACTTGTTAGTGGTCTTGTCTGGATTTGTTCCCGTTCTTGTCTGTTGAGGTACCCAATTTCAGCAAGGGGCATTCTTTCCATCAGTTTCTCTATGTGACCTGGCGTATGCCACACCCAACAAAGCACATGTTGTATGTTGGACGCTTATTGTCTCCGTAGGATTGAATTTGAACTTCGGGCTCTGTCATGTAAGCCACATTACTTTTTAAGTTTTTACCACTCGAGCTTATCCCGTTTGACAATGTTTGGTCGAACTTATTTGAGTTCTAGAGAAAATAAAAAATAAAAGGCATTCCAGTTTGTTAATTCAATAAAAGATGCTAGAACAAACAGGTTAAAGAAACTTATGAGGTACATTGAGAACTTACATTTTTTAATTTAATTCATTTGGGTTGTCCTCCTAGAGAAAATTGAAAATAGTAGGCTATTAAGAACCTTTGGTGATTAATGAATAAGAGCCTGGGAAGCAGGCTTTAATCAACGCGGAATATATTTTCCTTCAAAAAGTGGCCGTTAAGCAACCTGTTTGCTCGGAGTAAATGACAATGCCTGTTAATAAGCATAATAAGAAATCATTTCCAGAAGATTGGAATGATTGCAATAGAAACAGTATTTAGGTTGGTGCTTCAACTTACATAAACTCGGAATGGAAAATTCAAATGCTGTTAGCTTGAGATGCCAATTCAAATCAGGATACAGGAGTCAAAAAATAAGGGCACAGTTAGGCCATACATAAACGTGACCAAAATGTCTGGGTACAGGGACAACCCCCTCATCCCCGTGCAGGAGTTTCTTGGTGACCATGTCAAATTTGTTAATCACTTCTTTGTAGTGGCGTTTAAATTTTGGATAAAAACTAAATTCTTCAAATTACAGAAATTGTTTCTGGTTTGCAGGAAACCACATTTTGGGATTTCAAACTATTTTAACGCCTTAGGTAGTATAGTGACTTTTCCCGGGGCAAGAAACATTCAGATATTTCTGACTACACCGGAAACCTTTTGACGATATCTCTGGTAGGTTTGAGCATTTCTCTAGGTGTTTGTACTTATAGCACCAAAATATACCCCTCCAGGAGTTTTTGGGAGTTTTCAAAACCACCAAGTGTTTTTGAATATTTTTAATAGAAGTTTCAGCATTTAATTGTTGTTGTTGATGCTGACAGGCTTGAAAGATCCAGAAATCCTTTGGGTGAGAATGGTTCTTAGGTGTATTAGAATAATATTTTATTATTTTTAGTATTAATGCTCAATATTGTAACTTACTGTAAATATCTTCTTAAAGATCTTCTTTGATCTTTCTAGCAGTTTCTATTTTAGAAACTTGCCTCTTTGTAAATTCTGTATAGCTGTTTATTGAGCTTCGCTCTTGTTAATAAACATACAATAATTTTCCAATTACTTTGTAATCTGGTATCAGAGCTATAGGTTAACTTTTTCGAAAATTTTGTAATTCTCCATTGAGTGGAAATTTTTGAAATGTTCAGTTCTTTTTCCTAGCTTTTGTGTTTATTATTAATTTTTGAAAAATTAATATAATTTCTTTTTTGAAATTAACCCAAGGATCTTCTAGCAGCTCATTTTTTCCTGCACACAGTTTTGGGCCCATTAATGGCCACCTAGGGTTTCTGCACTTTCGACTAGGGTTTTGATCCTTTAGTTTCAGTCGAAAATTTATTTTTCTTGCAGATTCTTGGTGGGTTTTTAAAACCCTCAATTGGGTCATTTTCAAAATTTTATGGGTGCCTTGATTTTCGTGCCTCAATTTCTGTGCCAGTGGATTTCAAATCTGACTTCAGATTCTTAGATTTTTCGAGCTTTCTTCTGGGTCTTGGTTCATTTTTTCAGAGGAAGGGCTCTTCTCAATCTTAGGATAGCTCTAAGAAAAAGGTGCAGTGCAATTACTGTCACAAATTTGGTCATCTGATCAAAGATTGCCGTACTAGACTGGGTTCCGAACAACGAAAGCAGGGAGGGTTTCAGCCCCAAGCAAATGTGGCTGAACACATAGAGTAACAAGAATCTGCCTTTTATGCCTTCATGGCTAAAAGACCTTCAAACCATGTGAAGTCTTCTGCCTGGTACATTGACTCTGGTGCTTCCCGTCATTTTGCTCACAGACGTGATTGGTTTGTTGAGTTCTCTCCCTACACGGACTCAATTATCTTTGGAGGTGGTGAAGAGTATTCTATTGTTGGCAAGGGCAATGTTCAGATTGAGTCTGGTGGACGACGTCTACTCTTTCTCAATGTGCACTATGTTCTTGGTATGGAACTTAATCTCCTTTCAGTCAGTCAGATTATGCGGCATTCTCCTCACCTGGATGTTATTTTCAGTGCCCATCAGGGCTCGATTGTTGATCGTGCTTCTAGCGTCCCTCTCGCTGTTGGCATTGAGGATCATGGTCTCTATCGCCTTGTGGACACTGGCGATTCTCTTGAGCATGCTTTTACAGCCCACTCTTCCTCTCTCACCAGTCTCTGGCATCAGCGGTATGGTCACTTGAATATTCAGTATCTTGCTCAGCTTGTTTGGGACAACTTAGTCCTTGGCCTCCCTGATATTTAGACTCAGCATCATCGAGTTTGTGAAGCTTGCCAGGCTAGGAAGCAGCACTGGACACCATTCACAAATGGTGACTCATGGCGAGCCTCTAAGGTACTGCAATTGGTCCACGCTGATGTATGTGGTCCTATGAATACTACTTCTGTTACTGGGTACAAGTATTTCTTGCTTTTTGTTGATGATTTTAGTCGTAAAATGTGGGTGTATTTCCTAAAGCACAAATCAGATGTGTTTCCTGTATTTTAGAAATTTAAAGCTTTAGTAGAAAACGAGTCTGGTTCTTCTGTTATTACTCTTAGGTCTGATAATGGGGGGGAGTTTTGTTCCTCTGCCTTCTCCACTTTCTGTGACACTCATGGCATAAAACGTCAGCTAACCACCCCTTACACCCCTCAGCAAAACGACGTTGTAGAACGTCGCAATCGCACCATTACAGAGATGGCTAGGTCTATGATGGAGCATCGAAACGTTCCTAAGAAATATTGGGCAGAGGCAATATTCACTGCAGTTTATCTTCTTAATAGGTCCCCTACTCATGCTGTTAAAAATAAGACTCCTGAAGAAACCTGGTCTGGTCACAAACCTAGCATCAGCCACTTGAAAGTTTTTGGCTCCTTATCTTATGTATGGATTCCTGATGCTAAGCGCACTAAGTTGGATTCCAAGAGTCAAAAGCTCATGTTTACAGGGTACGGTGACAACCATAAGGCTTATCGCCTGATTGATATTGACACTGATTGTGTTCTTTTCAGTCGTGATGTTGTTTTTGATGAAGACCGCGGTCTCTTTCCTCCGCACAATTCTGAGGCTCAGCCTGTGAAGGCATCTGACTTGGCTATTGATCTTCCTCTTGGTTCACCTGATGGGAGGGATGATGCAAACCCTATATTCAACAATGCACCAACCGAGTTTCCTCTGGTCGATGAGCACCTACCTCCTGCTCCTGATCTTGATCCGCTCCCTCTCCCAATTATTCCTCCCGCTCCTGATGTTGGCGCACGTACTCTTCGGCCCAAATGGTGGGCTAAGACCATCAGTGATCTTCGTCCTGATGAGCTCATCGAGGGTATATCTTCCAGAAATAAGGGCATCTAGCATAACACAGTCAATTTTGCCCTTATGGCTAACATCCACAGTATCTATGAGCCTCAGACATATGCCGAGGCCAAAGGTATTCCAGAATGGGAACATGCCATGGATGTTGAATTTCAAAGCCTTTAGAAGAATCACACCTGGGTGCTTTCAGATCTTCCTCACGGGAAGAAACCCATTAGCTGTAAATGGGTTTATAAGGTCTAATATCATGCCGATGGTACCTTAGACAAATATAAGGCCAGATTAGTTGCTCGAGGATTCACCCAGCGCGAAGGCATTAACTACAAGGAGACCTTTGCGCCTACTGCTAAGATGAGTACTAATCGTCTTCTTCTCGCCATTGCAGCTCAGTATGGTTGGAAAGTCCATCAGATGGACGTGAAGAGTGCCTTTCTCAATGGTGAACTGTAGGAAGAAGTCTACATGACGTAGCCTCCTGGTTTCAGGGTTGCCAGTTCAGAACCCAAGGTGTGTAGACTCCAGAAAGCACTCTATGGCCTTAAACAGGCTCCTCGGGCATGGCACATAAAAATTGATCAGTACTTGGTTGCTCATGGCTTTCAACGTAGTCCTTCAGATAGTAGTTTGTACATCAAACACTCTGGTAATGATATTCTCTTTCTTGTTGTCTATGTGGATGACTTGATCATTATTGGGAATTCAACACAATTGATCTCCAACATCAAACAGGATTTGTGCAGTACCTTTGATATGACAGATCTAGGGCTACTTCATTATTGTTTGAGTGTTGAGGTCTGGCAGACTGACAACAACATCTTCCTTTCTCAGTCTAAGTATGCCAAAAGCTTGCTTTACAGGTTTCGAATGCAGGATTGCAAACCTGCTTCCACACCTATGGAGACTGGCCTGAAATTGTTAGCTACGTCTGATTCTCCTCCTGTAGATGAAACCCAATTCAGGCAACTAGTGGGTAGTCTCATCTATCTCACTGCCACTCGACCTGATCTCAGTTTTGCAGTGAGCTACATATCCCGCTTCATGACAGCCCCCAAGGCTGATCATTGTGTAGCCGCGAAGCGTGTCCTGCGCTATGTAAAGGGCACCTCAGATTATGGCCTCCTTTACACTAGGTGTGATGATCCTAGACTCAGTGGGTTCACAAATTCAGATTGGGTAGGCTCAGTTGATGATAGGAAATCAACTTCTGGATATGTGTTCAGTTTGGGTTCTGGTGCAGTCACCTGGACCAGTAAGAAGCAACAGGCGGTGGCTCTCTCTTCGACTGAAGCAAAGTATAGAGGAGTTGTTAAGGCAGCTTGTGAGGCAGTTTGGCTTCGTCGGATGCTTGCAGATATGCGGATATCTCAAATCGGTCCGACTCCCTTGTTTTCAGACAGTCAGGGCGTTCTCAAACTTGCCAAGAATCCAGTCTTCCATGAACGAACCAAACACATAGAACTTCACTGTCACTACATTCGACAGTTGGTTGAAGACGGATCCATTCAGTTACTGTATGTTCCTACTTCGGAGTAGCCAGCAGATATTTTCACCAAGCCCCTCAGTTCAGATAAGTTTGTAAAATTTAGGGGGTCGATTGGTGTAGTAGATATATTGAGCATTAAGGGAGGGTATTAGAATAATATTTTATTATTTTTAGTATTAATGCTCAATATTGTAACTTACTGTAAATATCTTCTTAAAGATCTTCTTTGATCTTTCTGGCAGTTTCTATTTTAGAAACTTGCCTCTCTGTAAATTCTGTATAGCTATTTATTGAGCTTCGCTCTTGTTAATAAACATACAAAAATTTACCAATTACTTTGTAATAAGGTGTGAATTGTGACCACACCCTGCTTGAAGCTAACCAAGAATAGCAGAATTAATTTTATGCACTTATTGACTAGACCAATTTTTTATTTTGTGAGAATGTGAAAGGGCAGTCTAGGTTGAAGCAATGTATGTCTTTACTATGTTGTCACTTTACTCAGATTTCTCACATTGGAAGGACTCTGTGTCACTTTGATTCTATACATTATTGTCTACCTAGTAGATGGTGCAGTTTGTGGTTGATTCGTAGCCCATTTTTAAGAAAACACTAGAGAAAGCCCTTGTGTACATGTCTGAGGTGAGATAGGCTTTGGTAAGCATATTTAGCAATAGGTTACATTAAGAAGCATTTGTATGTATTGTAGCTACCGTTCTACTATGAATTTAGACGTGCCTTGATTTTGACCTATTATTTGTTTGTATCTTCTTTGATACATGATTGATGTTTTAATACATGAATAAAAATCCAACCTTTCTCTAAGTTGTGGGATGGGAAGGATGCGTTTCCTAGGATGGCAAATCCTAGACTTTGGGGGTGGTGAGGGGATGACGATAAAATAAATATAGAAAAATATTTGAAAATAAAAAATAAAATTAACTTAAACAAATTAAACAAAAAAAAATGTAATCCATAATGCAACATTGAAAGACATTGACATACGATTAATATAAATACAAAGGGATGAATTTTCAATGATTGATTTGATGATCCATTTGGTATTCATATCATTGGCTACAGGTCTGAAAGTATAAATCATGAAGTTCAATTTAAAAAAGTACAAACTAAGAATCAAAACTAAATGCCTAAAATGACAAATGCTTAGTTGCATTGAGTATCATACTCTATAGTTGAACTTGATATAATCAATAGATTGAAACCTCACGACTTACTCCTCCTCACTTGTATTCCTGGACTCATCTAGCTTTTACAACGTGACCCCAATCAGTCTTGGTTACGCATTCTGTTATATATCAACTTGCCTTAGATCATTGAGCTACTTATTTCGCCATGTTGCCTGACTCATATTGTACTTGTATGTTTTGTGATTGATGAGACACAAAGCACTGTGTACAACAAAAAAACTCCACCTGTCTAGAATCAACTTTGTTCCTCTTAACTCTTAACAATATGGTAAACTTTTGGAGACCAATTTTCTAAATAGTAGAGGAAGTATAAATCTGTAAAAGTAGGTGATTGCATGTGTTTGTAATGATGGTTGAGGTCCATACAATCACCAACCGACATACTAGTTTATCTTGTACCATAGTCTCGTTGTCTATCTTCACTGAACTTTTATAGTCATGGAACTCACCAAATCTGATCTAGCAAGTCTCAATTTGTGCAACATCCTTTGTATTATACATTTTCTTGAGGACCTTATGAAGCCCTTCTTCATTACCTTATTGATAATAATAATAAATCTACTAGGTCTCTCCACAAATCGTATCAGATCATTACATATGCAGCCATGTGAATGGTGGAGTTCAACCTTCCCTGCCCATGCTGAATGATGGGATGAACATGCTTTTTGCTCAACATTCTCTAATGAATCACAACCTTCATTTGCCCAAGCATCATATCTACTCACTCATAGATCTCTGCAAGGTTGGAATTGTTAAGAGTCACCATTTTGATGATGGTAAAAATAAGGGGTATAATGGATGTGATATATATTACATTTGGTGAAAATGAATTGCTCACCACCATATCCATTACTTCGGTGTGGAATCTTCCCCACCTACGCCACTTCAAGTCATGAATCTCATGATCATTGGTTTCAAGGGCTCATGCGATTCAAGCATCATCTTAATTAACGAAGTAGAATGCAAAAAGAGGTTCAACTAGTTTGAGCTATTTCTTCCTTGAAATTGATTGAAACAGTGCAATGATATATGGTGGTTGCATATGAACATTTGACCTCGCAGGACATTCTCTAATGAATCACAACCTTCATTTTCCTAAGCATCCTATCTACTCACTCATAGATCTCCCCAAGGTTGGGTCTGTTAAGAGTCATTATATTTGATGATGGTAAAAATAAGGGATTCAATGGATATGATGTATATTACATTTGGTGAAAATGAATTGCTCACCGCCATATCCATCACTTTGGTATTGGGCTTTCCCCACCTATGCCACTCCCATGTCAGGATTATTCGTTGTAACATGTAAGGACTCATGCAACTCAAGCATCATCTTAAATAATGAAGTAGAATGCAAAAAGAGTTTCAACCAGTTTGAGCTATTTTTTCCTTGAAAGGGATTGAAACAATACAATATTATGTGGTGGTTGCATATGAACATTTGCACCTGCCTTGCATTTGCTGTGACCTTTTTGACTTGACCATTGCATACACACATCATGGGCTTGAGTAGATGTGCACATCCTTGTACATTTCATTTCTAACTATGGAGGTGTCCTAAATAAGGCTTAGAATGAGTCAATGAGACTCTGTAGGCGTTCCCCTGCATTACGCTATAAAAACTGTTTACTACAATCTTTGGCACCAACTCACAATTTTATTTTGACTTTAGCTGAATTATATGTTTTTCTGACCTACATTACTCAATGCTTCCATGTCCATGGCAGTTTATCGCACTATTCTAAATTAAACTAATAACTCAAGTAGCTTCTCTGAATCCTGTGGAATATTTGGATGTTTTTCACGATTACATGTTTAGTTGAGAGTTGCTTGTTTGAATACTGCACATGATTTTTATCCTTGTGATTTTTAATCAAAGTTGATTGAAATAATTGAAGGTCCAGAATTAGGAAATATGCTACATACTGTAATTTCTAATAATTTAATATTAATTTATCATGTTTTGTTTTATTACATGAAATTGTAGATTCTTGTCAAAATTGTCAAAGTAGCTCAAGCATATCAAATCAAGGGTTCTAAAGGAGATTGGATAGAATTCTTACATGTTCGAGATAGAAATTCTGGTTCATCATTGATTGATCCCAGAAAAAGATCATGGGATGTTTTAGCAGATTTTGTAAAGACATTTACTGCCGAGGAAGATATAGAGGTAACTTGGTTCTAGCACATGAATGCATGCTTCCTTATAGTTTCATTTTCGCCTTCAATTTTTTGGCATCCATTATGATATTGATATAAAATTTCATATACTTAAATGCGCTTGGTAGGAAAAGAATTGTCTGTGTTTAATAAGATAACATGTTTTTTTAAATTCTTTATAATTATTTATTGTGATGAAGGTAAAACGATAATTTTCTGTAGAATAGATTGTCAAAAAAAAAGAAAAACAATCAACAGTCCCTTATTGGTGATTTGCTCGTTGTACGATGTTAGAACTTTCATGTTTTGCATGGTGTTTATTAAACTTTTTGTAATAAAATATACCACAATCTTCTTGGTGATTGTTAAGTGCAAGCAAGTAGGACCAAAAACCACGTGACATGGTTTTTTGAATTTAGTGGGCTTATTTTGTTTGGTTTGACAGAGATCTTATAGGCTCCTTTTATAATTCTGAAGAATACTTGTTTGATGTCAATTCAGCCCTATCATGCATCTTGAATTAAAGGCTGTATAATTTTCCCAGAAGCATATATTTTAGCTATGAACTTCGAAGTAAAAATTATTTATGCAGGTATTTTTTGGATTGATGCCGAAAAGGGATTTTTTGAAAGGAGCCCCGTCCCTTAAAAAAGAGTAGCCAAAAAGGCCTAAAAAGGGCAAGACTGCCTAGGAAGAGAAAGGCCAAAAGGAACATCAACACATCCAAATCATAGCCTAGGAACAGGCCAGAAGAAAAGAACCTTCGTGTAACAGCAACATAACTAAAGGGAAATAAGACCGCCAGCAGCTTTCCACTTCTTTCTAATGAGTTCGAGATGTGTCTCAACAAAATCCAAGTGCTCAGCATCAGAGTACTGCAACTTATCAGTCTTCTTCCCACAGGTTCTGGAACTTGGATTAGTCTGGACAGAGAAAGCTTGATTTTACGATTTTCGGTTGAGGATGCTGATATTCATAGCACCGTCTTTAATAGTGGATTTACTGACATCAGCAATTTTGTTCAGATTAGAGCTTGCTCTTGAACATTATCATTTTCCATACAGAATGTTTAGTGGACCTACTTTTTGATGCGTGTTTTGTGACAGTCGCCAGCACAGAATAAAATACCAAGTATTCTATCCTTTCTTGAATAAGGAAACCTCAAATGCTAAGCAATGCGAAACGGTGTGATAAAATAAGACAACCCAAAGGGGTACACTGCGAACATGCGACTTTATGTTGGATATAACTAAGTGAATTGATGTGATATTGCTGGTGACATACAAAGGGACTTATGTAAGTGTTCCTGGACTAAATCAATTCTTTTCCCTCAAAGTAGCTAGAACTTGAACTAAACTGATTTGAACTTCAAATAAAAGACAAAAACGATAAGAGTTTAGAGAATCTAATCTACTTCTACACCTAAGGACAATGATGATGATGGATAACACTTTGATAAATTAACTCCTTAATCAAGATTTGCTTTGCCATGAGGAAACAACTACACAAAATTTATGCAATCTCCAAAGGTAACGAAGGATTTTCATACTGTAAACTTTCATCCAAATACCCAATATTGACGCAATCCAAATAAACATCCACAATTGAACTAGTGCTCAAGTGGGTTCAAACCAACCATGCACTGCAATTTGCAATCAACAAACTACAAATGCTATGAACCAAGGAATTCATACATATCTCCACACTTCTCCATTAAAATCAGTGAACTTTAACTAAAATTTGAGAAGTAGAAACTATGCAAAATGCTGAAACAACACACAAAAATCTAGCATATCTTCAATGGAAATTGTATATTAACTTCAACATAATCTTGACAACAATTTTTGACCTGCTCTACCTATTGCTACTTCTAATACTGATGACTAATGATTTTACAAACGAGAAGGCCATGCCTTTTATAGACCTCCCAATAACAAATGAAGGGCCCAAATTGATTCTAAATCAACAACCAAGATAATTTTAAGAAACCCTAATTGGGGCAGTTACAACTACCACCTAAAAATATTTAATATCATCTAATGAGGAGGTTACAAATCTTTAAGTACATATCCTTTCAAGGATGAACCAATGATAAAATTGATTGTAGTAGTACATTAAATGTCTTCCACATGCCTACTTGTGAATGTGTCAAGTTGGATGTGCTTGGACATGTCGACTTGGACCTCTTTGATTGGTTGAAGATGAGTGGGTGCCACATCAATATGTGTATCTTGTAATCAATCGTAGTTCATCACAAAGAAGTCTTTGCACTTTCAACAATATCTCTTGATACTCAACATCTTTAAGCCTTCTGACCAATTGTGATGGTTCATATTCCCAAATTGCTTCATCTTGAATGTTCTTCTTCATCCTTTAGACTTGTTCATTGTTCTTGGAATTCTTCACTTTGAATATTTCCTTGTCTTGATATCTTGACCCTCTTGTAGTAATTGGGTTCTTCAAGTTTATCTTGGATTTCCAAAGGAAATCTAAGATTGTGATAGCATTCTCCAATTGTAGAGCAATTTGCTTCCTCGATCTTGTATTTTTTTATTAAGGTGTGAGTCTTGTCTTGAGTTCCTTTCCTCAAGCTTGAACATCTTGAACTAGCCCTTATCAGGGTACAAATTTAATCTTTTCCTCACATTGTTGTCTTGAATCTTTGGAATTCTTTGCATGAATTGATTTCCCATGTTGTGAAGTCTTCCATCGTCTTCATGATCATCACCATTCCACCATCTCAACTTTAGTCTTTAATCCTTGCATCAAACCTGAAAAAGAAAGAAAACATTTTAAATCAAAGTCATGAATAAAAATGAAATGCAAGTTAATTATGAAGAACTTAAAATGATTTCCATAATAAACAATTCTTCAATGAGGATCATGGATTTGGATTTTGGAATTTATCCTTCTCACTTAGAAATTGACTTGGAATCCCTTCACAATGCTTGACACAAATCTGGAAATGCACTTTTAATTCTGGCCTGAATCTCATATTTCTGATTTTGATCTGATTTAAACTTCACCTTGTCTACCTTGAATTTGCTTTTGATTTGGAAGATTTCACTTTCAGGTCTGCCTAAATTTACCTTAAGTCTGGTCTTCCCTCTTGCATTTTTAGACTATTTCGTCTTGGGCGCGATTTTGCATTTCAGCTGGATACTCAGGGCGCAAATTCATGTTTCAGCTAGACTATCCCAATAAAGTTGGGCACAAATTCACATTTCAGCTGGAATTTATCTCCAAAGGTGGGTGAAAATTCACATTTCAACTGAAATTCTCTTGCAAGGTGGGCACAATACACATTTTAGTTGGTTTTGGGCGCAAATCCATGTCTCAGCTGGATTTTCTCAAGCGAGGTGGGCGCAAATGCATGTTTGAGCTGAAATTTTCCAAACAAGGCGGGTGCAAACGCATGTTTCAGCTGGAATTTCTTGATTTTTTGCTTTTCCACTAAGGATTTTCACCTTTTCATTGTGGAATTCTTTAAGCGAGGATTTTCACTTTCAAACTTGAAACTCGCTTGCATCCTTTTCACCTTTTTAGACTCAAAATTCCTCCTCCTCTAACAAGAATTATTTTGTTTCCTCAAATTTTTCTTGCCTTTTCAACCTTTTGAAATTCCTTTACCATCGGGCAGAAATTTCACTTTCTTATGGATTCCTTGGGCGGAGTTTTGCTAGAGACCTGGATTTCTTGAATGGAATGCAAGAGTTTTGGGCAGAAATTCACTTCTTAGACGGATTTTTTGAGGGCAAATCATCACTTGGGCCAGAGTTTTCATTTCTTCATTTAAAATTTGGAATTCCCTTTATTAAAGATTTTTCCTTTTCTTGTTTTGAGATTCCTCTTTTCTTTATCTCTCATCCTTCATTTTTTGAAGTATTGGATTTTCATTTCCACTCAGCGTTCCCATTTAGGATTTTCAAACTTGGATTTAACATCATCATCTCGACTTACTCAGGGATTGGAAGGGAAACCTGACCTTGAGGTGGATTTCCTGAAGGAAATCCCCCTCAAACCCGGATTTTGCAATTGAGACTCAATCCTTAAAAAATTCTTTTGTTCCCAATCTCGACCTCAGGAATTTCTGACTTGACACGTCCATTCTAGTAGACTAAGAAACCCGAAAATGTTGCCAACCTAAGGACACAACTAAGCTAGAAACCAAAAAAGAGGTCCCCATTTGCAATGGTGCGTGCGTGTTTACAACACAACACTACAGAAATGTCCTCAAAGGCTTTTATATAACCATCATGCATCACTTGTGGGAAAATATGACACTTCATGCTGTTCTCTAAAACAGGATTAGATTGGGTCCATCAATTTTAAGTCGCTATTTGTGTTATCTCAGTAAATATTTACTCCATAAATAATGTTACATCTTTGAAAATGCATGCAACTTATCAAATGTCATTTATTGCTTGGGGATTCCAGTTGCATGTATTTTTTTTTGCCGTTCACTTTCTTTGAATCTTTTTTGTGCAGACTTTTCTGTGTTTTCCCCCCTATATTCGCAGTAGCATACTTTGGGCCCCCCCTACAAGTTTATGAATATTATGTCATTGTGCATATGATTGAATATTTTACATCTTTATCTAATTCCATTCAGACTTATATCCGATCATTAATAAAGTATTGGTGCACATATATGATAGGTTACATA
>MU223248.1:1195560-1231968 GCA_018584345.1 Thuja plicata
TGAATATTTTACATCTTTATCTAATTCCATTCAGACTTATATCCGATCATTAATAAAGTATTGGTGCACATATATGATAGGTTACATAGTTTCCAAATTTAACGTTCATTCTCTATAACCAATTGACTGTGCGTGTGTGTTTACAACACAACACTACAAAAATGTCCTCAAAGGCTTTAATATAACCATCATGCATCACTTGTGGGAAAATATGACACTTCATGCTGTTCTCTAAAACAGGATTAGATTGGGTCCATCAATTTTAAGTGGCTATTTCTGTTATCTCAGTAAATATTTACTCCATAAATAATGTTACATCTTTGAAAATGCGCGCAACTTATCAAATGTCATTTATTGCTTGGGGATTCTAGTTGCATGTATTTTTTTTTGCCATTCACTTTCTTTGACTCTTTTTTGTGCAGACTTTTCTGTGTTTTTCCCCCTATATTCGCAGTAGAATACTTTGGGGGACACCTACAAGTTTATGAATATTATGTCATTGTGCATATGATTGAATATTTTACATCTTTATCTAATTCCATTCAGACTTATATCCGATCATCAATAAAGTATTGGTGCACATATATGATACGTTACATAGTTTCCAAATTTAACATTCATTCTCTATAACCAATTGACCGTGCGTGTGTGTTTACAACACAACACTACAGAAATGTCCTCAAAGGCTTTTATATAACCATCATGCATCACTTGTTGGAAAATATGACACTTCATGCCGTTCTCTAAAACAGGATTAGATTGGGTCCATCAATTTTAAGTGGCTATATCTGTTATCTCAGTAAATATTTACTCCATAAACAATGTTACATCTTTGAAAATGCGTGCAACTTATCAAATGTCATTTATTGCTTGGGGATTCCAGTTGCATGTATTTTTTTTGCCATTCACTTTCTTTGAATCTTTTTTGTGCAGACTTTTCTGTGTTTTTCCCCCTATATTCGCAGTAGAATACTTTGGGGGACGCCTACAAGTTTATGAATATTATGTCATTGTGCATATGATTGAATATTTTACATCTTTATCTAATTCCATTCAGACTTATATCCTATCATTAATAAAGTATTGGTGCACATATATGATAGGCTACATAGTTTCCAAATTTAATGTTCATTCTCTATAACCAATTGACCGTGCGTGCGTGTTTACAACACCACTACAGAAATGTCCTTAAAGGCTTTTATATAACCATCATGCATCACTTGTGGGAAAATATGACACTTCATGCTGTTCTCTAAAACAGGATTAGATTGGGTCCATCAATTTTAAGTCACTATTTCTGTTATCCCAGTAAATATTTACTCCATAAATAATGTTACATCTTCGAAAATGTGTGCAACTTATCAAATGTCATTTATTGCTTGGGGATTCCAGTTGCATGTATTTTTTTTTGCCATTCACTTTCTTTGAATTTTTTTATGCAGATTTTTCTGTGTTTTTCCCCCTATATTCGCAGTAGAATACTTTGGGGGACACCTAAAAGTTTATGAATATTATGTCATTGTGCATATGATTTAATATTTTACATCTTTATCTAATTCCATTCAGACTTATATCCGATCATTAATAAAGTATTGGTGCACATATATGATAGGTTACATAGTTTCCAAATTTAACTTTCATTCTCTATAACCAATTAACCTTTCACTTTGATGATCTTTGGGATATTTACTTATTCACACTAGCATCCCCCTTGGAATTAGAGGTTACAGGTTGGAAAATATTATATGATTATCTTAAAATGTTAAAATTAGATTATTATGTTTTCTTACTAAGGACAGGTTGCAGGCCATATCTTACTGTTAAATTATTGTTATTTTTTCAATCTTTTTTCTCCCATCAAATAGTTTATTGTTTATGGAACTGGTAAGATGGCAAGTGTATAATGACAATACTTTTCTTGTTTATTGAACTGGTAGAACTGGATGTTTTTAATGACAATAGTGCATGCTGAAACTGTGTTTGTGACACCTGAATGTGCAGTTGGTCATTAGACTTCTAAAGTGGAATAAACGCTCCAAATCTTGGCAATCACATATGAAGAAGGTTTTACACAACGCATCTCCTAAGCAGGTACTTGTTCAAATGATGTATGATGGTAGTTCTCATAATAGAGGCAAAGCTTTTTTCTCATCAAAATTTGTGATTGTAAATCAAGTTATTCAGTGATGATGGTTTAACTTTAAACTAGACAGGATGAGCCTAAACAGTAAAGATTAAAACTTTTTTATTATAAATGAAGTTGGATGGAATGACACACCTTTACAATTATTTAAAAAAACAGACATTGCTGTTATAATGGTTGCTTGTACAGTATGGCTACCTGGAATCATATAGCACCGACTTTTGCTTGCCTTTTGCTGTAGTGATTTAGTCTGACCCAAATTGTGATATAATAGAATCTGCTCCCAGATTTCCTATTCAGAAGATCTCATATGTTGACAGTATTCTTACTTTCCTGTTGATCCAAGTAATTATTTGCATCTTTTGGAGAGCAGAGAATTTTAAGTCTGTCTAATTTGATTAAATGCCAATTTCTTGTCCCTGATTTGATGCTTCAAACTTTAACATGGTCAAATATTATTGTCATAAAGGAATGTCCTACAGACCAAGCAAAATCATGCTGTAGTGCAGTTCATGTGTGTGACTGCTCAGGGTGCTTCTGTCATGCCCCCACATCAGGAGAAGGACTGCATCACGAGCACGTGAGGAATAAATGCAGCCATCGAACAATAAAAGCAAACAGCATAAGCGATTTAGACAATAATTAATTAGCGATCAGGTCTAATAGTGGTTAAGATAACAAGAAGCAATTAAAAATTGGTTAACACATCTGAAGGGGTGCAATTAACAAGGAAGGAAAAATAACTAGTTAAGAAGTATATCTCCTCCCAAGAGTCAGTACCCCTCACAACAGTGATGGGATATAAAAGGAAGAGGCTGTGATAGAAGAAGCATCAGAAAAGCATTCAAAACATTATCAAAGGAATCAGAGATATAATACAGAACAGCAGAGAAGTACAATCTTAAGCAAATCTAAAAATCTTTCAGATTCAGATATCAGTTTTGAGCATCCAACAAGAACAAACTACAATTGGCCTTCTTATCATTGAGCAGTCAGACATGTATGACAGAAAACCATATCAGCAGCAAGCATTAATCAAGATACTTCACCGGGAACAATAGAATTGGTATATCAATTATGTTAACACCCTTGTGCATCATAATTATTAGGTAAAAGTATGTTGCTTATGTATAATGAATAATGCTTAAGTCTATGTTGATTGCCGTATATCAATATCAATGCTGATGACTATGTTGCCTATGATGACAAATATGTGAGAAATACGACTGTCTGAAACCCATCTTGAAAGGAAGGGTCTGAGGTGTAAGCAAAGCCGGTTTTGAGAGGGCTAAGTAGGCCATCCTAGAGTTGACTATAATGGCTCCCAGTCCCAGGACTAGGGGGCCCTTACGTAGGAGAGCTGAGGAACCCACTTACGACATCTGCCCAACTCCACAAGATGGTATGTGTTTTTTGGAAGATGAGGCAGGATGGGGAAAGTAGGTACGAAATCAGACTATCAAAGTGCAAATTCAAGGCAAGCAAGATAGTTCAAGAGTGAAAGCTAAAATGAGGATTCCAATCCAAGCTCAAGATCAAATTATGAAAACGGATCTCAGAGTGCAATTCATGAAAGACAATGATCAAGGGTACAAGTGAAAGAAAATTTATCAACTTGAATTTCCTCCAGAAATCCAAGTTCATTTGAAGGATCCAAATGCGTAAAGGCTTTATCACTTCAAGAAGTTCAAGATATAAGTACATGGAGTACAAGCAAGTTCAAGATCATGGCAATGAGAAAGTTCTAAGAGCAAAGAAGAGAATTTGAGAAGATGAAGCAATTTGGGAATATGCCATAACAATTTGAGGCTTGATAATGTTGAGTATTAAGAGATATTGATCAAGTCTAAAAGATAAGGATGCTGAGGTGGCACCCACTTGTCTTCTACCAATCATAAAATTCTAGTTACACGTGTTCAAACACACTCAATCATATTATGACAAGTGTACAATTTTATCACCGGCTCTCAAAAACATTGTAATTTTTGTATTGGCCCACAGGGTGGTGCCTTTATGTAATTGGATGATAGTGTGGCAACCTTAATTAGGGTTTGTAATGGGAAAATCTTGGCCCCTCATTGTAATTGAACAACTGTAAAAGGCCAAGGCCTTCTCATTTGTAAGGGGTTGGATTTTAGATTCATTAGAGGAGAATAGATTAGAGAGTAGGTTAGGAGGAGACTTGTTGAAATTGTTGCCATAATGCTATCAAAATAATTGTTGATTCATTGTTGGTCTTCATGGTGGATTACTTGTGTTGCTTTGGAGTATTGCATGGTTTCTTCAATTCCTCACTTTAGTAGATTTCATTTCATGTTGATTATAAGTAGTGCTTAGTTAGATGAAAGATATTTTGGATGTTTTTTTGGTGAACTTGCTTAGACCAAACTACTAGTTGCTTGCTGATTGTAAGTTGGCCTTGAACGGTTGAATGACATTTATATGAACTTAACTTCGATTAATGCTGGCACATTGATATGCATCGATCGATGGTGTTAATTGAATGGTGGTAGTTTGAACATCTTATATTTACCTTAGCAGATTGCACTAGCTTGGTTGATGTCGATGGCTAAACTAAGTCTAGTAGAGTTACAAAGACATCCTCGGTTTCTTACATTCTAGGAGTAGAGTAGCTTTCTTAACCCTTATCCTTTGCAGTTTATTTGGTTGGAAGTGATTGAAGAAGTTAAAGTCAAGTTGATATCCATTGAATAAACAGTGTAAGTCCCTTTGCGATAATCAACATATCACATCATAAAACTGAGTGAAAGTCCACAATTAAGAAGGAACCTTGAGGTTGTCTCATTTGATCACACAATTTAGACACATTGTTTAGCATATGAGCATCCTTATTGAGGAAAGAGTTGGAAATTTGGTATTTCATCTTGGGATATCAAGTCTTTAGTTCTGTATGTTGTAGTGGAACAAAACTCACATCAACAATACCTGGGACAAAGTATACATTGAGAAAGAGCAAATCCCTCCCATTAAGTGAAATTTGAACGTTGCCTTTTCCGACAATTGTATACTCCTTGCCTCCTCCAACTATGATTGAATCTATGAAAGGCGCGAACTCTGTGAACTAATCTCGACAATGTGTGAAATGTTGAGAGGCACTAGAGTCAATGTACCATGCAGATGATGTCTCATGATCTGATGGGCATGTGGCCATGAACGCATAGGAGTTAGACTCCTGATCAGAATGCGTAGCAGCTTGGGCCTTCTACTGAGAGCCTCCCTGTGAAGATTGTGCGACTGCCAACCATTTCTTGCAATCTATCTTCATGTGACCAAACTTGTTACAATAATTGCATTGAACACTTCTTTAAAGATCTTGAAGGTTTACTTGGTGCTTTATGCTGGGAGAACTAATGTTTACCTTTGTTCTTGTTTGAGTCTTTTGCTATGAAGGCCACTTGCTCGTAGAGGACGAATTAGCATTGCTTCCAAATTGTTGCTTCCATCTATCCTGTTGCAGAAGCTTGTTGCAAAGAGCAAGAAACTTCAGATCAACACTAGTAGAAGTGATATTGAGCATCTCAATGAAATGATCCTAGGATCGGGGTAGGCTTTTTAGCGTGATCACTACCATATCTTCTTCCTCCATCTTGAAGCCAATAGCCTCGAGCTGGTCACAAATGTCCTTGATCTCCGTAAGATGTGCCTGCAGAGACATCCTCTCATCCATCATGATAGAAAACAACATATTTTTAAAAAAGAAAGCACGACTCTTGTCGAACGTCTCATGAAGATCCTTCAAGAGTTCCGTGATCTCTTTAGCTATTTTGTCGGAAAGCACATGAGGGAGCTGATCATCTGTAATAGAAAGTTTAATGAGCATGACAACCTCCCAGTTACACTCATCAAATTTGTCCTGATATGCTCCAACATCTTTAAGACGTCTTTCTATACCCGGAACAATCTTGTCAAGGCATCGATATTCAAATATTGTCATCGTACGTTGCTTCCATGTGTTGTAATTGTGGCCATTAAACCTTTGTTTGCCTTCCAACATAATGTTGTTTAAAGATGCCATCACAAATACTGAGGTTGCTGGTCCACCTGTGAAGGCACAAAAATCGAGGTAGGCAGTGGCGATCAACTGGCACAATTTCCAAGGCAGAACACACTGAAACACTGAAGCAAAAAATAAGACGATTATGAACTTGAAAACAAAAAAATGTTCAAAAAACTTTTTTTTTTGTTTTTTTTTTCAAAAAAATTGAAAGAAAAAAGTTTAACCGTAGCAACCCAGATCCTATGGGTCTGTGCACATAAGGGTTCTACGAAACCCTATGTTGCGGAATAGAAAAAAACTAAATGTGTGTCTTCAAAAAACGTGGCCAAAAGCTCGAAATGGAACTAGAAACCCTTGCACAAGCCACAGACAAAAAATTGCGGGTTTTTGATAGCCAAAAATTGTGACAAGTTACAGAGAAAATGGTAGAAATTGCGGGTCCTAGTCACACGTCTTCGACACTTAGAAAATAGAGAAAATTCCATGTAAAATGCAAAAAAATGGTGTGCGAACTCTAAAAAGTTCAGCCAAATAGAAAGAATGAAATAAAACTCGTGTTCAGAATGCAGTCTCCAAAAAAAATGACATGGAAAAGTTTAATGCTAGGGAAGGTGAGTAAAAATTTGCTTTTTAAAACCCTGTAAACTGACGTGTTTTTACAAACATGAATGCTTGAAAAAGAAATGAAAAGAATTCACGTTTTAGGGTTTTGCACGACAAACAACCAGCAAATCACGATTTCTGCAAGCAAAAAAAAAACCCTCGAATTTCTCACTACAAAATAAATTCGCCAATAATTTTTTTTTTCTCTGTAATACCATGAAACTCTAAAAAAAATGATATAATTGTATTAACAATACATCGAATATATAGTTACAAAAGCTTTTAACATAAAAGCAAAGTCGTCTAAATATAGACAAATAAAAATAAAACTGAATAAAATAAAAGCCTAAATGACCATTAAACTAAGATTCTAAATAACGAGCTAAAAATAGAAAGAATGTATGGTACTAAACATATTCTAATTGCTAGGAGATAGGTATTAGGAAATAAAATAAAATGATGTAGTAAGGCTCCAGTAGGAGTGATTAGTTAATGCTCCCTTATACACTCAATCAATCCATCAAACATGAACATGTGAATGCTTATGATGGGGCTTCCTCAACTTATCCAACCTATTTGTGTACTAAACTCCCTCAACTGATATCAATGGTCAATGGCTTTCAGATTTGCAGATATATTTTGCTTCTATTTGGGGGGCATAAACAAACAATCACAAACACACACATGATAACAAAGGCACATTCTTTGCAACAAGTTATGAAGAACAAAGCCAGAAGTAGCACTTCCATTCATCAAGAGCCAAAATATTTGTACAAATGAGGAAAAATCCTCTACATATAGATTGCCAAAAATGTGAAGCAATCTCGACCGTTGATCCAATGGGGTGATCCAAGAGACCAAAATAACTAGCATGCTAAACCTAAAATAGATTCCTTTTTATATAATTTGATTCACATGTGTGATCAAGGGGGGAGGAAGTTTTACGTAAAATATTAAGGGGAGTCAAAACACATGATAATTGGATAACTTGCTACAGATCCAAGGGATTTTGATATAGTAGGAATTTTCTTAAATTTTGAAGGTTGTGAAAAATTCACAAGTCTATTCCACTAGTGTAAGTAAAATCTCAATTGACTATCTTGTAAGAACCATTGGGGGGACATGTTGTGACCTAATCACACATCACCCATAGAAGATGGGACCCCCTTTCTTCTCGATTTGCTTGGCCCTTTGGCTTTGTTGTCTCAGTGGCTCTGGTTGCAGTCTTCTAGGTTCCCCTGGTTCTATTTGAGAAATGTTGAATTTTGACCACGTCTGATGTCAAGTTTGGTTCCCTATCATTCAAAGTTCCAATTTTGAGGTATTTCTAGTTGTAAAATTGAGTATAATTCTGAATTCTGAATCGTTTGAAAGGCTGAGATTTGAGATGGCCAAGTGGGCACCTCCGGGAAGCAATCTTGGAAAGCATCCAATCCAAATAAATGAGAAAAATGGTTAAGTCACATGATCTTTCCAAGGTGTGCACTTCAGGAAAGTTGAAGCATCCAATCCAAGTGAATTATCAAAATGGTTAAGTCATGCAAGGCTCCTCAAGTGCCTACACATTTGAATTAAATGGAAATGATGAAATGTCTAAGTCAGTTGTGGGAGAGGCTAGGTAGAAGCATAAAACAATTAAGTCAGTGAATGTGGTAAAATGTCAAAATCTTGGTGAATGTGTTAAGATACGTTGCAATGCCCAACAACACACACACAGGTGCTAAGAAAGTGACTAAAAAGTTCAAAATCCTCCGCCCCCCATTTTTTGGATTCACTCCCAACAATGCTAAAACGCAAAGAGGGTAAGGAAATGGTTCAGAGATTCACAATAGGGTCATAAAATGCTATTACCTAATATTGGATGAGATCTTTAAGAACAATGAAATCCTACATCTTCCCATATGAAAGTTGGGTGTAGACCAATCAATCTCAGGAAATGGATTGAAACTCTAAAATCTCTCTTTTTTTAAAAAGTAGAACAAATTCCTATAAATGGTTTCCAAATAAGAGTGTGTGATGAGCAAAGAAAGAAATCTGATTAGAACGCCCCTGTGTGCGCGCACAGGAATGTTAAAGGGCATCCAAGGAATTTAAGAGCTCAAGGGTATATATA
Source organism: Thuja plicata (assembly GCA_018584345.1). Taxonomy (NCBI): domain Eukaryota; kingdom Viridiplantae; phylum Streptophyta; class Pinopsida; order Cupressales; family Cupressaceae; genus Thuja; species Thuja plicata. Next base: position 1,204,438 of record MU223248.1, read on the forward strand.
CCTCTAAGAGCAATCGGGATGTCATTCTGAGCATGTTTTGTCTGACCCACTCCCTACAAACACTGAAGAAACTCAAAAAAGCCCAGCATTAGAAATAAAAAAATGGAAGACATGGAAGAGTAGTAGAGGCTGCAGTTATCTTTGAACAGGGGAGAATGCATCTCAAGTACTCAGTTGAGCTTTCAAAATCACGAGAAATAGAGTTTGGTTCTAGTATTGTTTGAAGAAATCAATCCATCAGCGTGACCGAAATCTGCCATCGAGCTTGAAAGGGCGCTCAAAGCGCTATGCTGAGAACACTAAGAGATCAAACATGGCAAGGAAACGTTGTCCAATGCTGGAGTGTGTCGCAACACTTTTCCACGACAGTTTAAGAATCCCGTCCATGATGAGCAGTCCGTTGTGTATGTCAAAATGCACCGTGGGTGCTAAGATGACATAGTTGGGGAAAGAAATGAAAATGGGGCAGAGTCCATTGTTTAACTTCCCTGAGAATCAAAATGCGAAACTGGGTGGATGGGTCCAATGAACTAGCATGAGCAAGAACCAAAGAATGATCCAAAACGATGCCTTATCACAACAAGATGCACCCACAACAATTTCAACCTTGCAACACAACAGTTGGAAATGAAGGTGCTTTTTGTAGATCCTTTAGTACATGTCTATATACAAATTCGACAAATCCCGCTCCATAAGAGGAACCCCAATCCATAATCTCAAGCAAACACTGGATTCATAGAACCAAAGAATTTGTGCGAAATGGGTATGATTCTGTGACGCCAAGGGATGGTTTCAATACATGGATCCCCCATGCTCGAAAATAAATGAAGAAAAGACAAATGGACCATGAAGAAATCATGCAAGCCTAGCACGATTTTCTTGCATACACATACCCAGCGCAGTTTCTCCATAATTAGGAACATGGAAAACTAAACATCCGTCAGGGGACTCTAAATGCGGTTAGGCGCATGACAACATGATGAAACAATCCACAAGGAATCCCAAATTGCGCCCGAGCGCAATTTTGATACAATCGAGGAAATGATGCAAATGGAAAAAGTTCGTCTGGATACCCAAATTGCGGAGAACGGAATATTGAAGGAAAACTTCAAAAGCTTTGTCCGTTAAGGATGAAGAATCACACTCCAACGCATTTTCGTCAGAATGAAGGAAAATTCAAAAACAAAAATGCCCGCATACAGTTCATATTCCCACCTGAGCGCATATTTTCATGAATGAAGGAATGTTTCCAAATAAAAAATCCGGCACCCCACCACAAATGCTCTCGAGTGCAAGTCAGAGAGGTCAACAAAACTTCTCCAAAAACAAATTTTCCTCCAGCACCTCCAAAATGCGCCCGAGTGCGAAATAGACACTATGAAGGAATTTCCAAAAGGGAAGAATAATCCACAACCTAGTGAAAAATGCGCTCAAGCACAAATAACATAAAATGGAGGAAAGTTTCAAAAAAGAAAAATCCATGAGCATTGGGAAATTACGCTCAATGCTAAAACAAGGATAGGGGCCCATTGTTTTCATATAATTGGGTATTTTTTGAAGAGTTGCTATTGATGCATTTTGAAAGATTAAAATATTCTCATTATGGCACGGGCTAGAGGATATTTAATTGCACATTTGCAAAACATTTACAGGTAAAAGAAAAATTGCAACAAGGGGATGTGATAATGAATTCGAAAAGTTCAAGCTTGAAAGATCAAATTGAGAATTGGTTAAATATTAAAAGAGCGACAACATAAATAAATCAATTTTTGAGATTTAAGGCAATAGTAATTAAATATTGAATTTTATTTAATATTTAATTATTAAATTCATAAAAAATTGAGAAAAATGACCAATTTGAAAACAAATCAATATTAATTAAATATTGAATTTTATTTAATATTTAATTAATAAATTTTGGAAAATTGAAAAGCATCAAAATTGGCAAAACAGAGAATCGCTTTTTCTTGGACTTATTTTGGAAAATGATTAAATATTGGATTTATTCAATATTTAATATTCGAGAAAGAAGCGAAATTTGTTCAAAATTAAAAATTGCAAAATAATAAATAAATCACATTTTGAATTTATTTTGGAGAAATTGTTAATTATTGAGTTTTTTCCAATAATTAATGTGGAAATCAATTCGTTTTCAATATTTAATTCGGAAATTTGAAAAACAAATCTAAAAATCATAAAAATTCCTCATGAAGTCAGGACTCAAAATGGAATATTCTAAAAGCAAGAGAAAAACTGACAAATGACATGTTTTTAAAGGAATCTTTATCGAATTGAAAACTTCGGAGTGGAACAGAGCAGTTTCCTAATATTAGCCTACAACTTTTAAAGCAACTTTTCAGGGTTTCAGTCTATATAAGAAAACCCTCTCTCATTTCATTATCACACACAGAAATCAAGAAGCGATTTGGGAGCAGGATTTTGAGGATTCGAGAAAAGTTTGTGAAAAGTTTTCCAGAGAGAAAATCTTGAAGAGAATTTGTTTTAGAGAGGAATTTGTTTTTTCGGGAAAGCGTGTAATTGCTCTCCAGTTTGAAGAATTCATGATTCATAGAAGGAATGTTTTCAGTAAGTTGGAAAGGTTGGTGAAGAGTAAATTCCTGGAGGAGAAAAAAAATCCTATGGCGGAGAAAAAATGGAGAATTTTGATAAATTTCCAAAATTTTCTCTTTCTTGGAGAAATTGTGTTGCTTTTTGCATGTTCTTGCACGTACTTATGTTCCTTTTAATTTTTGTTTTGCAGGAATGGTTGAGCCTGGAGGAATAAGTATGACAAGGAAGCGACTGATAAAGAATGAGCAAAGAGTGTTCTATCCAGGATCCAAAATTATTTCAAAATGGGCAGAAATTGGAGATACCAACCTCGGATGCCTGGACATGAATGAATTCACAGAAGAATGTTTGGGTATAAAGATCATCAGCTGACACGCTTGGCCACCCGGATAGTAAACAACGGGATCGTAGCTGCAGCTGGCTTTCTTCCAACTTTTCAACATTCTGAGTTGATTGTGATATGCGCCAAGCACTTCAACCCCAAAGACAAAACAATTAAGGATTTAGATGGAAATGTCATTGCAGACCTTTGTCCACCAGCTATCGCGGAGGCATTTGGAATCCCTTCTTCCCGAAAATTGGTATTGAGGACAAAAGAACAAGCACAAAGAGTTTTCACCGCCAGAGTTCAGTATTGTGAGATCATCATAAATGGCAAATAGCTGAAAAAGAATATATCCCACCACTCCAAATTGCCGAAGGAGTTGGTATGGCTCGATTTTCACAGAGAATATAGTGACTTAGTCGTGATGCTAGAATATAGCGACTTAGTCATGATGCTAAGCAGGATTTTTGGCATGCCACAATCCCATCTGTTTGAATCCTAGATGTGGTACTTTGTCGAGCAGGTAGTAGAAGAGCATAATCATATGGATTGGGTTGGATTGATCATTGACAACCTGAGCTAACAACTGGTGAATTTGGAGCAATCAGGAAAATTTAATATGAGCTCTTATGTCATGTGCATGTTGGCGCGAAATACGAGGTATGATGGATTGCGGTGTAAGGGAACAATCAAAAGTGACACTACACGTTTGAAAGTACACGAGTGTTACCCTTAGTTGCATTTGCAGTCCATAGATGATTATGTCCGAGTCAACGATGCCTTTGCAATGTGTATTGTAAGGACTTTGCAGAAAAGATTGCATGTAAGGCTGTCAGTTGGAGCAATGAAGTTGGTGGAAGAATATGGAGCTTGGTTCATTCAGTTTTCCTACTTTCTCCTATATCAGAGTTCAACGATTTTCAGCACAACCATACAAACTCCCACGATACCCTACTGATAAGATGGTCGTATTGGAGACCACTCGGCAGCTGATGGTGTATGATAAAATCCAGAAGGTAAAGAAGTTGGGATTGGAATTCCTAATATCCAGAGGTGAAGACAAGGTTGAAATGTGTCCATGCTTGAAGGCAGTTGAAAAGTCATCTGATGAATTGCATTTATTCTGTCTTCTACTTTTTCCAGGAAGAACAAACTATGATCCACATAACAAAATCAGAACAATGGCCGATGCGAGATATCAACACAAGATGCACCTTGAGGATTTTTTGGCCATTACTGCAGATGAAAATGAAATTAGAAAAATGATGTATTCCAGATTGCCGCTCAGTTTGATCAGAGCATGTAAGCTCTTCCGAGTACCTAATCAGAAAGGATACAACCCAGAGATGGGAGAAGATTTGAACATGATACAGAAAGGATACAACCCTGAGAAGGAAAAGGTCATCCATCCTTATGACTGGTCGAGGAAGGAGATTACAAACATTGACATATTATCTGCACCAGTCTTGGATTTCACAAAGTGGTGGATTGAACGACAATTGGACAGGCTTGCCATACCAAAGGATGGTTGGACATACAAGCTGATGGGTCACTTGCCATTGAGAGATGAACAGCCACAACAACTATCCGGAGATAGAACTGAAGGAGAAATCTCGTCAGGAAGTGCTGAGCGAAGGAAGAGACAAGGTGTTGCTCATGAAGTGCAACAAAGAGGTATTCGTATTGAAGAGCCCAGCAGAAAAGTCAAAGATCAGGAAATGCACCATCCTCGCCTAGTCGGACTCCAAGTTTGCAGGAAATAGACCCTTTTCCCAGAGGAGAAGCAGAAACCAACGGAAGAAGGTTAGAGTGGGAACATATGACTAGGTCAGTGCAAGATAGAGAAAGTATCATTGCATATGAGCTAGCCCAAGAAAGAAACAGGGAATAGGACGTTGCCAGCGAGGAGAGCCTTGGTGCCATAATGGAACGAGAAATGATGGAAACGAAAGAACCTGCGGCAGAGGAAGAAGTTCCTGCAATAGAAGCAGAAATAGTAGCTCCGGAAACGACAAAAATGTTGATTTTATTGTAGCTGTGGTCACAATCCACAGGTCGACATAGATATCAAAAAGGTTGTGATTATATTATTATTATGAGATGATATAATTATATTATTATGTGATAATATAATTATATTGTATAATTATTATGTTTATTTTTTTGATCGGTAAAAGGCCAAGGCCAAATAATTTTATTATTATAAGTAATGAAATGTACAACCCCTTTTAGTGCGGGCGCTGGTAGGAAAGAACGGGGTCAAGAAAACCTCCAACCTTGCCCGAGACCTAGGTTCAGAAAGATACATAATCAGACTTAAGGAGACATTCCCCTTTATTACATTTCACAAACAAATGTTTGCGTAAACATAGGGTATACCCTCATATAAAATGTTTTCTTCCTTCTTTAAGGAAAATATTTGTGGACATAAATACATTGTTTTCTTCTCACAGATACAATTGTTAAGACAAAAGCGTGTGCTCTCCATGTTCTTCAGTCTGAATAAATGGAAGATGATTTTTCCTCTCGCAATTCCTGTTGTGACTGTTGCCTGTATCAACTCAACCCTTCAGCTAAGATTGTTATTAGTATATTCATTACTATTGATCCTCTATGGAATGATGCATACACAGTTCTAATCTATAACAGCATAACAGTTCAATTGATCATCAAAGTAAGGGAGTGATAAGCTTTCCTTGTTGCCTTACAAGATTAACTAAAGTTTCCTTTCTATAATTAGTTGAGGAGTGATCATTGTACTTTGCTCATACTTGTTGAAGATACTAAGAAAGAGAGAGGAAGCTTTCATTATGACAAACGTAGATTAAACATGGTAAAGCTAATATTCTAGCCTTAACTTCATTAGTTATTATTCTATCACATGGAAAATTCTTACCAGGAAATATAATAAGGGGATGAATATACCTATTTAGGTTTAAATAAGATTTATAACATTGAAATTTTAAAACATGTTAATGTGAAGACAAAAATCAAGTTATGAATACAGTAATAAATATGTATATATATATATATATATATATTTGTATATATATATATACATTTTCATCATAGCCAAAATACTGATTTTAATCCTCCCTTAAACTTCCAAATTGAATTGTACCTGTAGTCATAAAAACATCTGCAAAGGCCAAAACTATCTATCCATTTGTTAGCCTTATGATAAAAAATTCTGGGTTACTAATAAGCAATACCTGGAGGTCCGTAAAAACACACCTATAATGAGTCTTATTATAGAACATAAAAAGATTACAAACTTCCTGTAACTGCATAAAATTAGCGATCCTTAGCATCAATATTATATAATCTTCCCATCCTCATTAGGAGATTGCAGTCCTGTCTTATCTTTAAAACTATATATATATATATATATATATATATATATACTTTCATATATGCATATATATTTACATATACATATATATCAGAGTATGTATACCTATATATATATTCCTATTTATATATATCTGAATATTGAAATATAGATACATATCCTGGTTATATATATAGATAGATCAGGTCAATGGACAATACTGCATTCTTTCTCAGCTTATTAGAGAAGAAACCTATTATAATGCATTTTGAAGTAAATAAACCAAGGATAAGAGGATAAATGTAATTATTGATAATATATTGATATTATATTAATTATTATATTAAAAATATAATAATTGTGATAATATTATTATATTGATAAATGTAATTATTGATAATATATTGATATTATATTAATATTATAATATACAATTATATTAATATATAAGAGTGGTGTCCCTTGGTGAAAGGGCACCTCTTGCTTATATATAATGAGATATGTGATCTCATTCAAATACATAGATAAGTGAATAATATTATGCAGATTAATATAGATTGGATGAGTGGGAATGAATGTCTCTGGGATCGGCAAGCTGTGCTGGGCAATGTCTGTACTTGGTCGAGCCGAAGGATGTTTGATTTCTGCGACACTTCTACAGAGAGGCTGCATGAAGGATTATGATCATTTTCCGGATGAATTTGCCAAGTCACAGTTTTCTACTTCTTTGCGTGGGTATGGTGATGTCGCTGAATACCAATGGTGGGCTGCCACATTGGAGAAACGGCGAACAAGCTATTTGTCTGACTGCACGGGATGGATCATGATTTGGATGCAATCCGAGTCCATTTTGGGTGAGCTTGCTGCATGAGGAGAGTAGAAAAATATTGCATAGTTTATAGAAGTACGTTGCATGGTAGAACTCACAAGCACTGTTGATAGACCGAGTTGCCTATTGACGAAATAGAGTTCGGGAGTCTTTATTGGAATATTAATGTGAACAGGCTATTAACATGGCTTCGATTTAATGATTATTGCAAACTCTGGAAACTAGTGTTGGTATCAACAGTTATGAGACAAAGTCGACAATTATAATTGAGCTTTAAAGGAAATAACAATCGTTGTTTCCCTTCACCTTGAGGCAAACATATGCATTTCCTTGTTCGACGACAAATAATATTGGCTGAGCGGAAAATAAAATGCAAGTATCATGACTCCTGTTCGATGATTATTATGAATGCACCCGATTAAAGACAAGTCAACAATAGTTTTATCAAGGAAATGTATAGAATGCAGAGGTGTTTACATAAAGTAGAAGATTTATATTTTAAATATTAAATCAAAATTGTAAGAGCTCATAAGGGCCTTCACAACTACGGTCTTATGGGGTGGTCATCCTGCGTCATTGATATCTCCTAAGCATTCATAAGTCAATGCCCACTGTATTGCCTTCGAACCCATTAGATGTGGATGGTGGCTCTTTCAATATGACAATATAAAGGAGGTCGCTCTATTCACAGAGGTACTCGAGATCGTAGTTGGCTCTTTGGACATAATCATAATTCAGGTGCTTTGTTCATGATAGATATCAAGAGTTTGTTTGTGAAGACGATGATACGGTGAGATATACCCGTCCGCAATATGAATTGCATCAATGTATCAACCGTTGCTAAGTTCCGGCAATACACAATATTGAGAATTAATCCTAGCGGTTAATATAAGGAGCTGCAATTAAAGAGGAACAAAGAGTGGGTAACCGACATAAGTACAATACTAAATACATTGCTCAAACAATGTCAGAAGTACATAGTAAATGTTGTATACCAGAAGTTCGAGAGGAGGCATAATAAGAAGAGTCCATTTGAGAAGGATGTCGTCTTGGTGATAGATTTTACTATGAAAGAACTGAATCTTACTTTCTCTTCCAACACAAATTTTGTGTTCTCCATTGTTCCTTCTTCAGATACGAACAACGAGCACGGATTGACATTTATAATGAAGTCCCATAGATCTCCAGAGGGATTCTTACCAGTTGAGTTTAACATAACAATGAACTATGAAGTTGTGGATATCCACGACATTCATGTTGCATGTGGAACCGCAAAATTAAGGATATACCGTGTGCGGACACCAGCATATAAATGGATCAATGAACAGTTGTAATGGCTTGTCTTCTAGCCATCAGATTTAGACTCGGGATTCACATACGTCTACAAGATCTGTTATTTACAGAGATCTTGAAATTACATTGCCTGTGGTTGTGAACATTGGACATTGTTCCCATGGTGGCGCATGTGGTGTCCTTGTAATATTTAGCAAGAGGTCGTAGGCGATGATAGATCCGCCTTGGAGGCCGTAGTTCGTGCAAAAGAGGAATTGGTGGAATTGTGATGACAGGTTCATATGTTGCAAAAAAAAAGTCTTTGGAAGATGGGGCAAATGATGACGATAGTGGCGAAAAGTTGGCAGAGTTGTATGAAAGATTGCAAGTGATTGGATCCGATGCAGCAGAGGCACATGCATCGAGGATCTTGGATGGTTTAGGTTTTACAAAAGATATACAAGTCCAACCTACTAAATCTTTCAGTGGAGGTTGGCGTATGATAATCTCTTTGGAAAGAACTCTGTTTGTTCAACCTACCCTCCCTTTTACTTGATGAACCTACCAACCATTTGGATCTTAGAGTTGTTCTCTGGTTAAAAGAATATTTGGAGGTACTTTTGATGTTTTTGAGGCTGAGTTGGCGACACATATCTAGATCAATTTCTTCAAAGAGGAAGAATTAACATTTAGAGGGAGTCTGACAATCCATCACAGGCAACCCTGGACGAGGAGGTCTGAGGGTTGATATCAGATTCAGAGGGAGTTTGACATTTCATCAAGAAGCAACCTTAGATGAGGAGGTCAGAAGGATGATATATGTTTCAGAGAGAGCCTGCTTAATGCATTTTTCTCTGAGACGGAGAAATTTGAGATATCAGCCCTTGTAATGCATTCTTCTCTGTGAGAGAAGTTTGAGGTGAAAGCCCTTGTTCCACCCTCTGGGAGTAGCCATGGTGGATCCACCCTCTGATATGGTTAATGGTGGATGTCATGTGTGTGACGCCATGACAACACCATGTGAGAGAGTCACGGTGATTTCCTTGTACTTGTGATATGAATATCTTTGTGAGGTGACGATCTCACGATGACAAGACTCGGTAATCCTCATTGTGAGGTGATGATCTCACAATGAAGATTTATTGAAATCCATTATGTTAGATGTCTAATGTTCAATATCACATGAGGTGGTATCCGAAGAACATGACATAAATGTTCAATATCACATGAGGTGGTATCCGAAGAACATGACATAAATGTTCAATATCACTTGAGGTGGTAACCAAAGAACATAACATAATGGTAGATATCTATTGTTGAATATCACTTGAGGTGGTATCCGAGAAACTTAACATAATGGTAAATATCTATTGTTCAATATCACGTAAGGTGATATTCGAAGATCATGCCATAATGATAGATACAAAATGTTCAATATCACAAAATGTGATATCTGAGGAACATACCAAAATGATAGATATCTAATGTTCAATATCACTTAAGGTGATATCCGAGAACATAATGTTCAATATCACATGAGGTGATATCCGAAGAACATACCATAATGATAGATATCTAATGTTCAATATCACTTCAGGTAATATCCGAGAACATAAAATTCATTGTGATGTTTATGGTGAACCATAATGATGCAATCATTATGATTCAACCTAATATGAATTCCTCCCTAGCTAAGAGGGAGTGTTGAAGGTAGCGTTGGGAGGACGAACCTGAAGGCATTTGATTGTCTCGAGAGATGCATTGCATCACTTGAGACAATGGGCGATTATCTATTATCAAGAAGGATTCCTCCCTAGCTAAGAGGGAGTGTTGAATTTATTGTAGCTGTGGTTGGAATCCACAGGCCGACATAGATATCACAAAGGTTGTGATTATATTTACATTATTATTACGAGATGATATAATTATATTATTATGTGATAATATAATTATATTGTATAATTATTATGTTGTATAATAATATAATAATTGTGATAATATTATTATATTGATAAATATAATTATTAATAATATATTGATATTATATTAATATAATTATTTAATATACAATTATATTAATATATAAGAGTGGTGTCCCTTGGTGAAAGGGCAACTCTTGCTTATATTTAATGAGATATGTGATCTCATTCAAATACATAGACGAGTGAATAATATTATGCAGATTAATATAGATTGGATGCTCGGGGGAGACGATAGCTGTTCGTCTACGGTTGGGAGGGCAATGACATTGCTTGTGGTTAATCGAGCATTATAAATTCAACAAGAAAGTCCTATAACCAAGGAAGAAATTGATGTGAGAGCAGTACAGCAAGAACAGTTGACAACTCAAAATGATTAGGGTGCTGCTATTCCAGAATTGCCGAGGCAAAGAATACAACGAAGTCAGAGAAGGAGGTTGACCCGACAGTCGAATTGCAAGAATTCTTGAATCGAGTTAATGAATAAATGTAATGTGGACTATTAGTGTCCAATGGTGTCTTAGGGTAGTTAGGATTATAGGAATGATGCAATTAAGTCTCCTAGGTGTTTGGAAACCTTTGGAGTTCTTAAATTCCTATTTACAAGGTTTTTAAAGCAATTTTAAAGTTTAAAAATTTAAATATTTAAAATGTAACAGCTAGTAGCCATTTAGGAGGGAAATTGGGTTTTTGTTGTTTAAACACTTAACTAATCCCTCAAACCGGTTGGAAGAGGTTGGGGAAGTTAAGTTTTGGTTTCCTATTTGTAATTGGGACTCTATTGTACGGGCTTGAAGCCTGGAGTGTACGGACAGGAACAAAGGTTTCAATAAAATACAAGTTTAGTCTGCAATTTTGATGTTCTATGCATTATTGGAAGGTTTAAATACTTATTGCTTTGGTTTTTAAGTTTATGTTGGAATAGTAAGCAATCTAAAACCATTCATTACTCTGTCCAATGCATTGAGAGTCATCTTACATGACTGTATTTCCATTTCCAGCGGATTAAGTCTGATTTTGTTAAGTTTTTCATTTATTCTAAGGTTAGTTTGTAAATAGGATCCATTCCATGGGTGCAGAGGCCTAGGATCCATGGAATGAGTGAACTAACAATGTATTATAAATGCTAATGATCTTAGTTGCAGAAGTTTTGGGATCACTGACTGTAACAATGAAGTTTCTAATGAATTTGATGGCTAAGGAGTAGCAGTGGGAGATCGGGCTTAATAGCATAGTCTTTTTATGTTTGGAATAGTCTTGTGGGGTGGTATGAATGGTGAATCAACCACCGATTGATCCTGGAAGGGTGTGGAAGGCCGAGATTGGCAAAGCCCTAGATTCAAGGGTTTGAAGTAACCAAATTGGGGCTTTTGGGGTTCCTTATGTTTTGGGTCTAATTCCTCTTAGGTTTAGAGGTTTTGAGTCATTTTATGACACTGTCCATGAGTTGAGACCTTGGAGAGGTTTCTGTGATATAGTTGCTTTGTTAAATCATCAAGTTTGTGGTGCAATTGCAGGGGTAGAGGCAGAGTACTACAATTTGGTCCAAAGTACCAATACCGAAGTTTTTGATATGTTCTTGTATGGCCAAAAGGGTGTCTGAATGTGCAATTAGTTCTTCTAGTGTTTTGGGAAAGTGAAGTGTTTGAAGACCAAAAAGGTCACTGCAGGGCTACAAGACTGGCTCATTAGGTCTCTAGGCCAGTTTGAAGACATTTTTCCATTGTGAGTAAGGGATAACTGTAGAAACCTTAACACCACTTTAATATGTCCTCATATACCTCAAATACACAAAATCTATCATTGGTTTATATTTAAAGTAAATTTGGTTGAATTGAGTCTCTTGAAGCCATTGTGCACTTGGGAAGATAGTTCATTTGTAAACCAAATTTGTGTATGTTACCTTGTTTATCAGTCCACCATCCTTTCCTCTGCATCAAGCATATTTATCAGGATGAGATGATTACGAAATTGCCGGAATTGATGAAGACACCCATACATGTACTAATTGACTGTGGGGTCATTAAGGAAGGAGCATATGATTTTACCTAATGGTATAGCGCAGTGCTCATGGTAAAGGAAATGTTTGGACATTTCGTCGAGGAGTCCACTCGATTGAGGGGGATAGCTGAGAATATGAAACAGGAGGTCTTCAACACTGTTGCATCACTGGTATCACAAAGGTTGTTTGAAAATGACATAACTGTAAGCAACCTGAAGAGTAAATTGGAAGAGTCCTTTAGATTGAATTTCTTCACCAGGGATGACTTTAAGAACTTCTCCACTTTCTTGAATGACATGCATACAACTCAGGATTTATTGCTAGACTGGGAGGACAACTTGAGAAAATTTGAGTGAGCGATGGTAGCTTTGGAATATGTAATGTCCCCTTTTCTGCAATAGTGCATATTATGCTTGATTAGCCTATCTAGCCATCCCAATAGTCTAATGGCCGCTTTACAGAGGATGCCAGTTAGTCACATGGTTACAGGGGCATTTATTTAATATCTGAGTTCAGTCTCTATAGTTGGGATACTTTATTTCATAAAGTAATATTATAAAGTCGCTTTAATATTATAATTTTAAGTTACTTTATTTTTATAAAGTGACTTAAGTGACTAAAAGACGAAATTTGCTTTTATCCCACATTGCTTAGTTTGGAGTAATGGCTCTCATTTTGAGGTTATAAAGGAAGGAGATCTTCTTTGGGAAAAGAGGCATGAGAAATTATAAAATAAAGGCTTTATATTTGGTTGCTTGAATGTGACTGATTTCTTGAGGACGTAGCCCCTTGAGGATTTGGAGAAACTGGACGTAGCCCCAACGTTCTCATTTGTGGTGGAATCATTTAGATTTCATATTTGTTCTCATCAAGTAAGTTGGAAATCTCAGTTTAATCAAGTATTGTCACGTAGTATTAAATAATCAAACCATTCCAGCAGCAATAAGAAGTTCAGTTTGTAACTGCATATCGGATTCAACAAGCATTCTTTAAAGGAGACAACTCGCAGGGATCACCATATTTATCAGTTAGTGCAATTAGTACACGTGGGTGACATTAAGCACAGGTTGCTCTTAAATAACGCGGGCCTCAATTTGTGGAGGTTCCCCGTCAGCCATACACACAGGCCGAAAATTATCTCCTATCCGCGTGGAGGTGCAGCCTCATGCGAAACACACCACTATTGTGCGCGGCTGGTATAACAGTTTGACTGTTGGGATGCGTTTAGTGGTTGCAACAGTTGACAGGCGGGAGACATCAGAAACAGCGTAGCCTCCTTGCGTGGGATACACCTGCGTCATTTGAGATCCCTCCTCCAACACTGTATAGGCTCAGCTCAGCAGCTGTAGCGTTGGGAGCTCCTCACCATTCCTTACGCAAGTTTATCCTTCCAGAAATGTTGGAGTTGATAGTCTAGGTGCATAAACTCGAGTGAGTCATTTCATGTTACATTGCATTCCTTGTATTAGTTGTGGATGGATATACAACAGTCTGTGTTCATTCTTGAAGCATATTATGTTACTATTGTGAAACATACATGAACTGCAATATCATTTAAATCATTCATTAGCAATACCTCTATTTGTGAGATCTAGTAAATATAACTCCAGCAGTGGTGATATTTGGGATTTGTTTTTGGTGTAATCTCTATATATATATTTGTTGAGAATCTTAATCAGAGATTGGTCTCAATCGCCCGATATCACATTATAAGATTAGTGACCAGCCAGCCAACAAAGTACAGGCATAATTTCCTAATAACCCGTCAGGCTCTTTATAGTAAACAAGACAACATAGAAACCTTAATAGTTTCCATACAGCCAGTTCAATCACAGTTACTCGGAATTGCTTGGTTAGTGAATCGGGGAATAACACTAGAGGGTTTAATTCTAAAAGTGCTTTAGAAATCTAGTAAGGATCTTTACAGTGGTATCAGAGCTACTGATCTTGCCATCCTAGTGGGATCATCTTTTTCAGTTTTTCAGTTATGACAGCAATAGCCATGCTAGCCAGGTATGCATAGCAGGCACAGGATAACTAGACTTGGTCATAACAGGGTGGAGCAGGAACAGACAGACTCTTCAGTGCAGGTGGACATTGAGTCCAGTCACCCAGATAGCGAGGAGATTGTTTTGGAGCAGGCTATTCTAGGTGAGAGAATGACTGATGAGGCAGATAGAGAGGCCAGGGATACTATGAGACAGATGCGAGATGGACAAGACCACATGGCTAATGTATTACAACAACTTACAGGAGTTATTCAGCAGTTGTCTGTTACAGTCAGGAGGCCCACTAGTCACCACAGTACTGGAGGCAGCGCAGCAGGATCTCCTAGAGCTACTAGAGCTCCCACACGTACTACAGACAGACCCCTCATACCTACATTTGTGGAGAATGTTGCAGAGGAGGAGGTGGCACAATTGGATACAACAGGTATTCTTCCAGAGAATGTTATGACTATGCACGACGAGTGGGACATGTTACCCGTCCATGTCAAAGCTGATTTGACCTTTGTTCAGTATATGGCACAAAAGAGAGAGTTTGGCAGGGGCCAGCAGGATAGGAGACCCAGGGGTCCAAACAGCGATTTGAAACATGCCATGAACAAGTTAACTCTTCCTATGTTCGATGGCAGCGGTAGGGCATCCGCTAGAGCTTGGATCCACAAGCACGATACCTTCCTGACCCTCAAGCCCATGACAGAGACCGAGACAACTAAATTTGCCACTATGCATCTGGAGGGAGCCACGTATGATTGGTGGCATCATGGCCTGGTCACCCAGGACCACGGATTGATTGCTTCCTACAAGATCTTCAGCTCGAGATTAATATCTCGCTTTGACAGGTGGGGGACATAGAGGTCTATTACAGGGAGTTGGCTCAGCTTAAGCAGAGTGGGTCTTTGGAGCATTACATCGATGATTTTTAGAGGATCTCCATCATGGTTCGAGACATGACAAAGAAGAGGAAGGTAATGTTATTCATTGAGGGCCTTTATGATAAATACAGAGGGTTGGTTAGAGTTCTCAAACCAGACACCTTGGATGATGCTATTAAGTTAGCTCACGACTTGGATTCACCATCCTCCATTTTACAGCGTCCTAAGAAACCCTTCAAGGGGTCTTCTTCATTCCAGAAGGGGAAAGGTCAGAATAAGAGTGTACCTCATAGGCTGGATTTTGAGACTAGAAATGAATTGAGGAGGAAGTTGTGTTTTACTTGCAGGGAGCCTTGGACTCTAGATCACAGGTGCCTTGGGAAAGGCAAACTTCGTTACATTGAGGTAGCTTCAGAGGATGAGTATGAGCAGTGTGAGGGTAGTGATGAGGAGGACAACGATGAGGAGGCTCAGGTTGAGCCAACATCAGAGGGGAAGAAAAAGAAAGCTCTTCACGAGCAACCCCCGGTTACATTAGCATCCCTCTCAGGGATTCCTAGGTGTCACCCCTTTCATTTGAAAGGAGTAGTTAGAGGACAGAGGATTGTTTGCCTCTTAGATACTGGTGCTACGCACAATTTTATCAGCACAGGTATGGTCTCCAGGTTACGGCTACAGGTGGATGACATTTCGGAGTTTGAGGTCAAGGTGGCAGGAGGGGACCTTTTGAGTTGCCCAGGGAAGATCTCTGGTCTTCCAATACACTTTGGAGACTACCTGCTAGAGGCAGATTTTTATGTTATTGACTTGGATAGTTTAGATGCGATATTGGGTATGCAGTGGCTGCAGACCCTAGGCAGGTACACCATTGATCGCACGCTAAAACAGTTAGAGTTTATACAGGGTGACCAGCAGATGGTTCTTAAGGCCATGCCAGATGGCGGGCCTAGATTAGTGTCTACTCACAGGATGGAGGCCATTATGAGACATAGTGACATGGAGTGGGCAGCCCAGTGCTTCGTATCCACAAAACCCGCACCGGATTCAGGGCAGCAGGTTCACTTTGATATCCAACAGGTGCTTGACAAGCATAAACGGGTTTTCGAGGACATTCTGCTCGGCGTACCTCCAGACAGGGGATTTGAGCATATCATAGAGATGGAGGAGGGCGCTAAGCCCGTTATCAATACACCTTATCGTCATCCGAGGCACTACAAAAGAGATAGAAAAGACGATAAAGGAGCTCCTGGAAATGGGACCCATCAGACCCAGTTGTAGTCCCTTCGCTTCTTCAGTGGTATTAGTGAAGAAGAAGGATGGTACTCTTCACATGTGTATTGATTACCGTGCACTGAATAAGAGGACCATTAAGAATAGGTACCCTATTCCCCAGATTGATGAGCTGCTAGATGAGTTACACAGGGCAGTCTACTTCTCGAAGATAGATCTTCGATCAGGGTACCACCAGATTCGTGTTCGGGAAGAGGATGTACATAAGACAGCGTTCCATTGCCATTACAGGCACTACGAGTTTCTAGTGATGCCATTTGGGCTCACTAACGCTCCGGCTACATTCCAGTCTTGCATGAATCACATCTTCAAAAAACAGTTGCGCAAGAGTGTATTAGTATTCTTTGATGACATTCTGGTCTTCAGCAAGACATGGAAGGAGCATTTGAGACACTTGGATGAGATTCTGAGCATCATGGAGAATCAGTCTCTGTTTGCTAAAGAATCCAAGTGTGAGTTTGGCTTGACCGAGATCCTCTACCTGGGACATGTGATAGGGGTAGACGGAGTCAAGGTCCATCAGGAGAAAATACAGGCAATTCTGGATTGGCCGCCACCACGGAATGTTTCAGAGTTGAGAGGATTCCTTGGTTTATGCTCTTACTACAGGAGGTTCGTAAAGGGGTTCTCTCAGGCAGCTGCGCCCCTCACCGATCTCACTCGGAAAGGGGCCTTTAGGTGGACAGGTGATATTGAGATAGTCTTCGACAGATTCAAGACTATCATGAGCACATGCCCGGTTCTAGCACTACCAGATTTCTCTCGTCCTTTTATTCTTGAGTGAGATGCTTCAGGTATTGGGATAGGTGCAGTATTGATGCAGGACAGGCACCACATAGCTTATGAGAGCAGGAAACTCAGGAACAATGAGAGGTTGTACTCCACATATGACAAAGAGATGCTGGCCATCATGCACGCCTTAGCTAAATTCATGCAATATCTGGTGGGTGGCAAGTTTACAGTTACGACGGATCACAACAACTTGCGATACTTCCTGGAACAGAAAGAGCTCAACGAGAGACAACAAAAGTGGGTCAGCAAGATACAGGCATATGACTTTGACATTGAGTATGTCAAGGGCAAGAATAACATTGTAGCTGATGCACTCTCCAGGAGACCTTTAGAGGTAACGTGTTGTGTTCTATCTGAGATTTCTGCAGATTGGAAATCTCACTTGCTGGTTGAGTATTCTAGGGATACTCAAGCATGTCAGATCTTGGACGGGCAGCTTCCAGATGATCGGTACAGGGTAATTGATGACATCATTCTTTACAAGGACAAGATCTACCTAGCACCAGGTTCAAAGCTGAAGGCTATGATTTTGAGAGCTGTACATGACACTCCTACAGCAGGGCATCCAGGGTTCTTTAAGACTTACAGGTATATCCGGGAGAGGTTCTCATGGAAGGGCCTCAAGGATGATGTCCTCCAACACATTAGAGAGTGCCAGACTTGTCAGCAAAACAAGTCAGAGCACACTCATCCAACGGGTTTGTTGCAGCCCCTTCCTATTCCGGCTCAGAATTGGGAGGGTATTTCTATGGACTTCATCACTGGGTTGCCGAAAGTGCAGGGTAAGGACAATATTTTTGTGGTGGTCAACAGACTCACCAAGTTCGCTCATTTCTTTGCCATTGCAGCAGACTGGACAGCTTCACAGGTAGCAGAATTATTCTTCCGTGAGGTTTTCAGATTGCATGGTCTCCCTAAGACCATTGTGAGCGACAGGGACAGCAAGTTCCTTAGCACCTTCTGGCAGGAACTTTTCAGGTTGGCAGGCATGGAGCTGACTCCCAGTACTAGTAACCACCCACAGACAGATGGGCAGACAGAGATCGTGAATAAATGGGTGGAAGGCTATCTTAGAAACTATGTATTGGGGCAGCAGAGAGCATGGGTCCGTTGGCTATACTTGGGGGAGTTTTGTTATAACTCCACTTATCATATGACCATAGGCATGTCGCCTTTCAGGGCACTCTATGGCAGCGAGCCACTATCTTTCATAGATTTGGCTTTACAGGATAGCAGGGCTCCGATAGCTAGTGACTGGTTACAGGATCACCAGGACATTCTCCGCTCTCTAAGGGAGAATATTCAGCGGGCACAGAATCAACAGAAGATGTACACTGATCGTCACAGGGTAGAGCGAAATTTTGAGACAGGGGACATGGTTTACCTCCGCCTACAGCCTTATCAGCAGAGCTCGCTGAAGAAGAGTGGATCAGAGAAGCTCAGGCCTAGGTTTTATGGCCCATATTGCATCTCGAGGAGAGTTGGCAAGGTGGCCTATGAGTTGGAGCTTCCAACAGATAGCAGGATTCACAATGTCTTCCACGTTTCTTGCCTCAAGAAGGCAACCAGAGAGCAGGTAGTAGCTTCGGGTAGTTTACCTCCATTGGATGAGGAGGGTAAACTGGCTTTGGTTCCATCAGAGGTTATTGAGGTCAGGGAAAGGAAACTGCGGAACAGGGTTGTCTGGGAGTATTTGATTCGGTGGAGAGACTTGCCGCATGAGGATGCCACTTGGGAGGGTGAGTCTATCTTGCAGCACCCAGCTTTGAGATTGCTCGAGGGCAAGCAATCCCGGGAAGGGAGGACTGTAATGTCCCCTTTTCTGCAATAGTGCATATTATGCCTGATTAGCCTATCTAGCCATCCGGATAGTCTAATGGCCGCTTTACAGAGGATGCCAGTCAGTCACATGGTTACAGGGGCGTTTATTTAATATCTGAGTTCAGTCTCTATAGTTGGGATACTTTATTTCATAAAGTAATATTATAAAGTCAATTTAATATTATAATTTTAAGTTACTTTATTTTTATAAAGTGACTTAAGTGACTAAAAGATGAAATTCGCTTTTATCCTACATTGCTTAGTTTGGAGTAATGGCTCTCATTTTGAGGTTATAAAGGAAGGAGATCTTCCTTGGGAAAAGGGGCATGAGAAATTATAAAATAAAGGCTTTATATTTGGTTGCTTGAATGTGACTGATTTCTTGAGGACGTAGCCCCTTGAGGATTTGGAGAAACTGGACGTAGCCCTAGCGTTCTCATTTGTGGTGGAATCATTTAGATTTCATAGTTGTGCTCATCAAGTAAGTTGGAAATCTCAGTTTAATCAAGTATTGTCACGCAATATTAAATAATCAAACCATTCCAGCAGTAATAAGAAGTTCAGTTTGTAACTGCATATCGGATTCAGCAAGCATTCTTTAAAGGAGACAACTTGCAGGGATCACCATATTTATCAGTCAGTGCAATTAGTAGTACACGTGGGTGACATTAAGCATAGGTTGCTCTTAAATAACGCGGGCCTCAATTTGTGGAGGTTCCCCGTCAGCCATACACACAGGCCGAGAACTATCTCCTATCCGCGTGGAGGTGCAGCGTCACGCGAAACACACCACCATTGTGCGCGACTGGTATAACAGTCTGACTGTTGGGACGCGTTTAGTGGTTGCAGCAGTTGATAGGCGGGAGACATCAGAAACAGCGTAGCCTCCTTGCGTGGGATACACCTGCGTCATTTGAGATCCCTCCTCCAGCACCGTATAGGCTCAGCTCAGCAGTTGTGGCGTTGGGAGCTCCTTACCATTCCTTACGCGAGTTTATCCTTCCAGTAATGTTGGAGTCGATAGTCCGGGTGCATAAACTCGAGTGAGTCATTTCATGTTACATTGCATTCCTTGTATTAGTTGTGGATGGATATACAACAGTCTGTGTTCATTCTTGAAGCATATTATGTTACTATCGTGAAACATACATGAATTGCAGTATCATTTAAATCTTTCATTAGCAATACCTCTATTTGTGAGATCTAGTAAATATAACTCCAGCAGTGGTGATATTTGGGATTTGTTTTTGGTGTAATCTCTATATATATATTTGTTGAGAATCTTAATCAGAGATTGGTCTCAATCGCCCGATATCACATTATAAGATTAGTGACCAGCTAGCCAACAGAGAAAAGGCAGAATTTCCTAATAACCCATCAGGGTCTTTATAGTAAACAAGACATCATAGAAATCTTAATAGTTTCCATACAGCCAGTTCAATCATAGTTACTCGGAATTGCTTGGTTAGTGAATCGGGGAATAACACCAGAGGGTTTAATTCTAAAAGTGCATTAGAAATCTAGTAAGGATCTTTACATAATACAAACAAGAATCAGTATTGAGTGTCTGCGTGGACGAATTAGAGACAATTTTGGGAAGATTCTAGCCATTCAAGCAACGAGGTCAAAGCTAGGCTATTTTGGGCAAGGATGCATTCAATACATAGTGAGCATGCGTGGTAGTCATTATTTCACCCCACTCTCTTCCTTGATAGACATGTATGGTGGGCATTTATTACCCACTAAGGTTGTGGATTCTTCTTGGTTGGTCAAAGATGACCTTTGCATTAATGTAGATTCTTTTTCCCTTTCCCTAATTCTAATTAGGACTGAGGTGGCAAAATATGGGCCATCGGTTATTGTGTTGATCTACGCCACTCGTTGTAACTGGGGACCTATATAAAGATCTCATTTCTCATTCGTAAGTAGTGGAATTCTGAGATTTTTGCTAAGAGCTATTGAGACAATAGAATTTTCTTTGAAGTTTGGTTATCATTTGATGTGTCTTGAGGTTTGCTTGTTCTCCTATTCTCTCATCTTAGATTAGATTTGTTAGAAAAGTGTTATGATTTCAATGGAGAATGCAATGGTGTGTTGATGAATTCCTTGGTTCATACTTTTGACGGTTTACTGATTGTGAGTCGTTGTGCAAAGTTAGCCTGAACCTCACCTTTATGTGTGTTTAACTTCTATCTTCCAACGTACATTGTTCATTCTGATGGAGTTCGTTGTGATATGAAAATCAATTGCATAACCCCTTGAAGATTGCACTGGTTCTCGCGTAGTTGTAGTATATCTTGGTGAAGCGAAACTTGGTTATTCAGGAATTCGTCCACAAAAACAGTATTCGTTGATGTCATTACCCTTGGGATTAGAATAGAATTTATGAACCTTATTCTCCTTCGCTTTCCGCATATTCCGTGTAAACCCCCAAAAAGTGTTTCATTGCAAAATCTGTCGATAACTCCCACCCAGTATGATTTGAAATCATTTTCAAGTTTTCAAACCTAAGGCCCCTTGTGATTAACAGCAAATCACATCAACCATTGAGCTTATCCACGGTCAAGAACTGACATTAAAGGAACCTTGGAATCCATTGTGTGATCTTTCACAATCTTAGCACACTAACGATTTTGATCAAGAGAGGATAAGATACTTTGGTATTTTGTTCTACTGTCTGGTGAGTCATAAAACACACATCAATAGGACATTCAAACACTAAGTATGCTCGTGGAGATATGGTAGCTTAAAATATTCAAACTGCATCTAATGGTATTGAAATTGATATATCATATTATTGATCAGAATTCCACATCTTAAAGCATAGGCAGTAATTATTTTCGTTATAGTGAAACTTCAAAGCTTGTTTCTGTATGTGATTTGTTCATATTTCAATACGAAACGAATTTTGAACTAGGGATTGTGCAGATATTGTAATGAGTTTTGTCACTTATCTGCAAGACACATAAGTAGGCTATCTGGACATGATTAGTACAGATAAATGAAACTACAGCATTAGAAGTTGATTAATTATTTTGGAGGTACGTGTTCACATTGGTATTGTAGAGATCTATGAGAAGGGGTGATATTGATGGTAGAGTCTATAAAGGAGGGTGTTGTACACCATCTATAGTGGACAACATTGTAACGATTTTCATAAAAAACGAGATACAGGCGGTTGAAAAGAAATATGAAATATGTTTCGAATAAGTCTTGGTGAAAAAGGAGAAAATTAAAAAATAATGCATTATTATTTTGAATTCATATACCAAAACCGTTCAAATATCCCTAGGGCACTATGCAGAAAACTATTGATAATTGCTGATGAATGATACTCCAGACTGGAAATATCTGTGGAAGGGCAATATCAGCAATTAGCTCATTAAGTTCTTAAATTTTTTCAGTTTTATTCATGCACATAATGAAAATACTGTGAGTAAACAAAACCCCCATTTTATTTTGTGACACCCAGAAGCATAAAGTACAACCTTTTTTTTCCTATCACTCTTATTTTTCCTATTATATTGTACAACAGTCATGAAACTGTATTGTCCAACACTTGTTTATAATAATGGGGAAGATTTTCTTTAAGTTGGAAAATGTTTTTTGTGGTTGAATTACAAAGTACACATTCTTTTGAATGCATATAAGGTTATATTCTAGTTTGCAATATAAGCATCGATTACTGTAGTATATATATTTGGTGTGAGGCATTCCTTAATTTTTGCTAGCGTGTGAGGTGAGGATCATTTTAGATTAGACATGCACACACTTGCACATGCATGTGCACACAGGAACATATTAATCTCGTAGCCATCCGTATTCAGCATATATGCATTGTGGCTTGCATTACAATTATCTTCTTTTAGCAAAAGAGTTTTAATATTTGATGGTTCTAATCTAATCAATCAATGTGCGCAGGAATTAGTTATGTTAACTTTTGAGCACCCAAAATTCTCTAAGTTCTACACATTTGCTTCTTACCAAAAGGTGTGCTTTCTAACTTTCATTTTTTATGATTCTACACATTGCCTTCTTACCAAAAGGTGTGCTTTCTAACTTTCATTTTTATGATTTATCTTATTTGTTTGGTGCAAAGTAAAAGCTACTGCAGCTTTGTTAGATTTCATTGAACAAGAAAAATTGCCTACCTTTCTTGCTATTTTTTGTTCATCAATGCTAAAATTAGTATGATATATAATGTAAGTAATGGCAAAATTAAAGAAACATTGAACCAATCTATTGCTTTTAGATATAAAAGTATAATTATGTGGAGGTCTTACAGGAAGAGGTTGCAATAAGTTTTATATAATAAATAACATCGGGAAAGAGCACTCGTGGAAATTTTTTCATTTCATGTGTTAGGCACATCGACAATTGTTTTTGCACTTTCCAATGCTTGTACACTATCACATTCATATTGGAAACATGTTTATAAGCAGTCTTGGTTGTAATGGAGATTATGAATGTTTCTCTTGATTAGCATTTTAAATTTAATTATGCTTGCTTTAAATAAACCTTTTCTTACATTGCTTGTCATGCTAATTTTATTGTTGCTTGTTAATATCCTATAATGAAATTGTACTTTGAAATTTATGGTGCTTGATGAGCATATTCACTTCTTGGATTGATAATCATGGTTGGGGGTTTGCAGGCAACGAGTAGTTTGAGATAATAGTTTTCTTCAAGCACTTAATGTTAAGCGTGGATTTTCTCAAATATCCTACATTTCTTTTCTCAAACTTAAAATACCTGGACTTCAAAGATAAAGACCAATTTATTTAAGATTTTGAAGTTGACAAAAATCAAAACGAACTAAATTATATCTAAAGATTAATGTTAACTATTGTCCAAATGGTCAAAAGAGAGAACGAAATGCATATTTTGTCAAATCAAATAATGAGATTCTTGTGTCTCCAGTAAACACCAACAATGGTATATTACAAAGAGAAATCAGAGCAATAAAGTATGAAAGTACAGGAAGGGTAAGAGCAAAACACCAGTCAAGGCATTACGACAGATGCTGTAAGACTAGGAGGTTTCCCACCATAGATATCCATGAAGTTATGCCAAGATTGTGTTAGCCAGCTACACTCCTAACCTTGAAGGGAAAGAAAAAGTTGCTGATAAGTTTGTCATGTGTGTCTTATTGAAAACCTTGTATCCTCCATTATTTTACCTGAGCTTGTATATGTTTGTTCGAGGCTGGAGTCCATTTCTACGTTCTTGATTTTTTATTGGGACTTGAAATACTTTTGAGCCCCATCGACCAAATTTGGTCACATTTGGACAATAATATCTCTTATTCTCTTTCTTCTTATGGCTTATGACATCCATGGTTTGGAAGTAAGAGCTTACTGACTACTTTGGAGCATATAGGTCCAGGGGAAAAGATAAGGATGCACAATGATTCACTTTAACATTTCGTGCACAGCGTATTCACTAGTTATTAATTACTCAACTCTATGATATCTTCCGCATGTATATTCTACCATGGGCTTTTATATTATTCAATGAAAGAAGTATATGATGCAAGGAGCACTAGGTGGAATTGCTGGCTACATCTTAGGCTGTGCATCTTTTGGATGGTTAATTGATTGTTGTAAAACTTGATCAGTACTTGTTAGATTTTCAGCCTGGTGAGTAATTTGCACAAGACTTGCAAACTTAATCTATTCCAAAATTTGCAAGTTGCTTGGAGAGTTACTAATAGAGATTTGCTTGGATTTGATGAACCCAATAGAGAGACTCAACGCCAAAGAAAAAAGGATAAAAACACAGTTAAAATATAATACCTTTGTTTCATATTTTCTTTCTGAATTTCAAATATTGGCTGCATGAAGTGATTCTCATGTGATTGGAAGGATTTATTGATGGTTTTAGTGCAATTTGATAGGCATTTGCTAGGGTTTCATTTTGTTTTTCTTCCTAATTCAAAACTATGCCAGCTAGTTCATTTTATTCATTGGTTGGATTATCTATGTTGTCTAAGTTACTATGCAATGTGGAAACGACTTTGTATTGTTCATGGCACAATAGGTGCAGTAAAGCATTTGGTAGCTTGCAATTATTGTGCATTTAATGTGTTGGGTTAATTGTAAACCTTGGTAATTTTCTAACTTCTACTTAAAAATTAACATATAGTAATTAAACTAACATATTTACTTTCCTTTAAGAAATGAAATGCATACAATAAACAAAATAGTGTTAATATAATTAATACTAAATGCTGGATTTTTATACAAATGATAAGCTAAGATATGAAATGAATAAAGTGAAGAGCACACAATTATACTGAGACGGGTGGAGGGGGGTGAATCAGTATAATAAACTTTTTACTTTTCAAAACTTAATTAAACCACAAATGCAAGATCAAGTGAGTAGAAACACAAGAACGCACGATTTACGTGGAAACCCTTACGGAGAAAACCATGAAAAAATACTACTTTTGAATTAGAACCTTCTTACAATATTTGTATGCACCAAACCATAGGAGACACCAATCCCCTTTTTACAATTCATAGGCACCAACGCACTAGAGACACCAATCACCACAACTGAGCACAACTCAGCAAGAGACACCAATCACTTTGAAAATGAGGCACCAACCTCAAAAAGAATAAAGTGAAAAGTGCTTGATCTTCTTCTTGAATTAGATGTGGTCTTCCTCCACAAATTTTCTCAAAAGTTGCTTAGTTAAATCTGCTTATGATCTTCAAAAATTTCTGCGCATGGGTCTGTAATAATTCACCATTAAAATCTGCAATAATTCAGCTTCAAAGTATTCAGTAAGAATCTGATCGAATTGGTAAGGAAGGCGGCGTGTGGTAGAGGTGGAGATGTGTGGGCTAGAGACTACAGTCCCTACCACAGCCTTTTTCCTTCGTTGTTTTGTCTACATGCCTCTGTGTGAGCTGGTGGGGTTTATACAAGGCTCTTTGATAGTTTTTGGAAGTTGTCTGGTAGCAAGGTGCACTGTGAGAGTGCTTTTTGTGCCGGATTTGCGTGGTGGTTTGTGTTGTGTGGTGAGGTGTTGTGCGGTTTTTTGTTGCTGTTCTCAGATTGATGGCTTTGGCAGAGGGGTTAAATACTAGGGGGAATCTTTATTTTGTGAGGTGTTGTATGGGTTTGAGCAAGCCCCATCCTTGCATGGTAATGGTGTTGGTTTTTTGAACAAGGGTTTGCATAGAGAGGGTTCTTCAAAGACCAACGACCCTAAAATTCAAAGAGTTAATGGTTGCCTTGAGAGGAGGCAATATAGACTAGCATTGATGATTGAACTATATTATGTTACAAAAGATGTAAACTACCTATGTAATCATGTCTTAATTTGCAAGTTTATGGGGATTTGAGTCTCTCCCCTTCATGGAGTCATGGGCTCGTGGTACTTGGAATCTCGAGGGGGAAATGGAGGTGATGTTGACAACTAATAGCTATGTCACAGTAGTATTTTCATGTCTAACAAATTGAAATAAGGCTTTTGAAGGCGTCGCCTACTTGCAAAATCAAGTGGGCATGTTCATCAAGCCTTGGCACGTTGGATTCAACCCTATCGAGGAGATTCCGTCTAGGGTTCTGGTTTGGGTAAGATTACCTTGGCTCCCACTGGAGTTTTGAAGAAATGATATCTTGGACATGATAGCTTTGTTGTTTGGGCAAGTTGGTAGGACCGTAGTAGTAGATGATAAACAAAAAGGTGATTTTTGACTCTCATTTGTATTGAAATTGATTTGAATAATCCTTTTTTAGATTTGCTTGAAAATTCGTGTTGGTTCTACTTCATGGGTGCAACAACTTGATTATGAAGCTCTCCCATTATGATGTTCGATCTGCCATGAATGTGGGCATTTGCAGAGAAAGTGTCCTAACTTTAGCCATGCAGGGACTTCACCTAGTGAGGCTCCATCCAATATGGCTCCTTGTCCAATGCTGATGAAAGAAAAGGAGAAGGCCCAAATGGCGGAAGGGGATGCTGATAAGGAGGGTTTTATTCTACAAAAACCCCGTAATAAGGGTAGAGGGCTAAAGAGGATGCTAAAGGAAATGTAGGTTGAGGGGTTCTTTAATTACTTTGATGTTTTGGAGAACTTTGATCAAGAATTGGTGAACAAATAGGGCTTGTGCACAAGTGCTGAGAATTTGGAGATATGCCAGATAAATGTTTGGGTGGTTGACAGTCAAAACAATTTAAATGTGGGGGTTATTGAATCTCAAGTGAGTACTAAGCAGTGTATAGGAGATCCTTGTGATTTGGATCACTCAAGGAAAATGAGTTGCTTAAGAGTTTTCCTTTGGCTATTCTAGCTCCACTTCTAACAGTGGGAGATTGTGACTCAAGGAAAGGTAGTAAAGCACCACCACTATAGGACTATAGAAAAGAAAAACATCAAAAAGGGTGGTCCAGAGTATTGATATTATTCAATAAAATGAGTTATATATAT
>MU223248.1:1232018-1263337 GCA_018584345.1 Thuja plicata
TATATATATATAGGATTAACAAATCCTATTTTAGGGTAACAAATCTTCTAAATATGTTGAGTAATTTCTAACAACTTAACCAACCTACAAGCCATTGTTTTATAGTCGTCCACATAATACTAACAACCAATATGTGAACTCAAACAAATATACCAACACCCTCCCTTCATGACAAACCTAATAGGTTTTATCATTAGAACAATTTAAACACACATAAGCACTTTTCTGATGAGAATGTGGACATAGCTCTCTTAAAAAATAACGGTCACAACCCTCCCTTAATGACAAAACCTGGAAGACGACCTAACTTATCCCTAAACTTTAGAAATTTTAATTGACCAAGCAACTTGGTCATTATGTTTGCAACTTTTTTCATCTGTGGGACAATATTGAAGACAAATTGTATTGTGGGTTGTAAGTTGCCAAATATAATGATGATGAACTTCAATATGTTTGGTGGGGGCATGATAAATTGGATTCTTAACCATCTCGAGAGCACTCTGATTGTCACAAAGAATAGTTGTTGGCTCATGATGATCTATGCGAAGATTATAGAGAACTTGACATAACTAAATAGCTTCACAACTAGTACTACATGCCGCTTTATATTCTGCTTCTGAAGATGACAGTGCAACAATGTGTTGTAATTTTCTTTGCCATAAAATAGCTCCAGAACCAAGTGAGAACACATATCCAGTAGTTGATCGACAATCATCAGTTGAACCTACTCAATCTGCATCTGTATAACTATACAAGTGAAATTTATCTATGTGTTGATACAATATACCAAAGTCGGGATTACCTTTGATATATTTCAAAACTCATTTTGCTACAAGCTAGTGTTTAGTTTTTGGATTGGGGATGAATGGAGATAGATAGCTAATTGCAAAACATAGGTTTGACCTGGTATTAGTAAGATATATAAACTACCTACTAGTTGTTTGTAAATGATGTCATCGACCAAAGAGGAATTTGAATGGGTTGACAACTTCAACCCAACTTCCATGGTGTAGGAAGAGGATTACAATCAAGCTTCTTAAACTTCTGCAAAAGTGTTTTGGCGTACTTGGCTTGAGAAATGAAAACCATACAACTACTTTGCGAAAAATCCACACCCAGACAATAATGAAGGAGCCTAAGGTTTTCCATTTTAAATACAGAACAAAGATCATTCTTGACCTTTTGGAGAAGTTGGGCTCCACTGCCTGTGATGACTAAGGAATCCCCATATATAATGAGAATGACAATGTCTTCAGCAAAAAGTTGTACATAGAGACTAGGATCAGAAAGACTTCTGCCAAAACCAGAATTTCTAAGATGAGTGTCAATCTTAAAATACCAAGTTCTAGGAGCTTGCTTTAGTCCATACAAGGACTTGACTAACCTACAAACAAGATGTTCCTTCCCTGTTACTTGGAACTGATGTGGTTGGACCATGTAGACCTCTTCATTTAAGTCACCATATAAGAATGCACTTTTGACATCCATTTGGTACAATTGCCGCCCAAACTGAGCTGCAAGAGAAGAAAGAACACGAAGACATATTGTTGATGTGAGTTTTATGACAACCCTAACTTGTAGGATATAATATTAAGTATTTTACCCTCTCTCGAACAAGGAAACTTCAAATTCTAAACAATGCAACAATTGTGTGATCAAGTGAAGTGACCCTAAGGTTTACAATGCGTACATGCGACTTAGTGTTGGACACAACGCAGTTTACTGATGTGATTTGTTGGTAATCACAAGGGGACTTTTGCTATTCATACAATGGAATATCAATTTTCTAAATATAAATGATTCAGCAATGTAAGTGCGTCAATTACTTCTAGTGAGGATTTTGAAATAGAAAACAACAAAAAGATTTGGGCTTAGGAATCTAGGCTGACCCTATTTGTAACTCTACTAATTCAAGAGACTATTGATGATGAGGTGAAACCAACCAATCCTTGCTTCACCAACTTAAACAACTACACAAAGGAGGGTGCTATCTTCTAAGGGTGCGTGGATGAATTTCAAATCACTTATGCACATCAAAAACCATAAAGCATGCGAATCAATGAACATGAAGCAATTGAAGTTAAGTGATTTGCAATGGAATTCAGTCTAACCTTGTGATGCGACTTGCAATCAACAAGTAGCAAAAGGTATCAACATAAGTGTCACCATGAGTCAACAGCAATAATATCTTTCATTTCACTAGTCAACATAAACAAAATCTATCTAAATGAGAAATAGGAAACCATGCAACACTCCAAAATAACACAAGTATTCACCAAGCTTCAACAAATTTGCAATTAGTTTGGCAGGATCTTAGCAACAATTTCACCAAAAATCTCCCTTACAAATGAAATGAGCAAGCCTTATATAGAGGCTTCAATTACACTGGATGGCCTAGATTGATTCAAAATCAATAGCCCAGATAATTCTAAGCAACCCTAATTAGGGTTTGCTACAACTACCACCTACAAGCATAAATGATGACCAATGAGAATAGAGCACGCTTCTGTGGATCAATAGGATAATTCATTGGCACATGGGATCATAACAAGTCTTCTTCTAGAAGCATGTTTCCTTTGTTCCTTTCCTTGATTGTATATTTGATGAACGTGGACATAATTGATTCAAGCTCCTCCATGGTGACACTTGGCAAAGAATCAAGCTATAGCTCCATCATATCCGACTCTTTTGTGCATGCCTCGATGGTGTTCCTCCATTTTGCTTGTTTCCCTTTGAGACAACTAACAAAAGTTCCTAAGGAAAGAATCATCCAACAAATTCTCCTTGATAGACTCTTGTCTTTGGAAGTAAGTGACTTTTATCTTCTCTTTCAACTCTTCTAAATTTAGATCACCATCCTCGTTCATTTCTAGGCCAAATAACTCTTCCGGAGACATGAGGATTTTTGATTGTATCTCCTTTATCGAACTTGTTATCGTCTCACAATCCCTTTTCATCTTATCAAGGGTTGTTTTTATCATCATCAAAGATCAATACGAACCGTTGAAATCATAAACATTTCCTTTAACACCTTAGGGCGATGAATTGTTTCATCTTGCTATTGGAAAATCTTCCCACTAGTCTTCCATAATTTGAATTCTTCCTTTGATTAATACCACCCTATCATATGTATGACCGAATCCTTGTAGGAATTCCTCAACTTGTTTCTCAATACGTTCGACCCACCTCACTTCTTGATTTGTACTCTTCATGGCTTTAAAACTTTCAAATGGTTTTTGTGGGATAGAAGTTGGTGTGACAAATGCATCATCTTCCTACCTTATTGGATACATCAAACTTTGTGTGTACTCTTTCAATCGCTTGTTCTCTAACTGTAGCATATCCTTCTTTTCCTCCACCTTATCAAGTCTCGTAGCCTTGGTGGTGTCATTGAGTTCTTGAAACTCTTGTTTCTTTGTAGATTTCCCCAAGTGAAACATGCTAACATTGTATTCTTTCGGAGTGATTTCTCCTCTCGATTTGTTCACTCTAGGAATTGGCAAATGTAAGGTACAGGAACCCAAACGTCTCTTGTGATGTGGGAGAATTTCTTTGCCCTTGTTTTCTCTCTAACTTTACTTGTCCTTGTGAAGAAATCATCTATAGCATCGATGGGTTGAACCTCTTGGACTAGCTTCTTGTTCATTCTTTCTTTCAACGAATCAGGTGCAGTAGATAACTCTATGCCATCTTCTAGTTGACTACTATCATTGATTCCTCTTAAGGCCAAAATAACATCTTCATTTGGAATGTCAGGTTCCTCCAAATCCTCTCCCACATCTATGTTTGGAGATGCTTGACTTTGTTCCCTGTCCATTTGCTCTATTGATAGTAATGACACATGATCATCATGGGTCCCTTGAGGTAGAAGTTCTTTCTTGAACCTTTGTCTTGACTTATTTTTAGCAATAGAAGTATCATTCATGTCTCTCCCTGACAGATGAAGTGCTCATGGTAGGAGTAGCACTAGATTTTTGCCTCTTGCGTCATGATTCCTCGCTTGCAATTTCCTTCTCACGAATTCACTTTACTTTAGTGCTCTCATCCGTATCTTTCCTTTTCCTTGAGACTTAAACCTCTCCCTTACTATTCCTTTTTTCATTACTTTTTATTTCCTCATCTTTGTTCGAAGAATCATCATCATCATCTATCTTATTGTATGTCAGGGGCATACCTTGCTTTCTTAACTTGTTGATTTGTTGGTCAACCCACCATCTTGAATTGTCTATCACTTCTTTCATTTATGAACCCAAATCTGTAAGCTCATGCTGTGACCAATTTTGTTTCAAAGATGGATTTATTATTTTATAGCTTATATTGGGGTGGCACATGCTTTCCATTATCTCTCACCCAATTAGGAACTAGAAAAAGGTTACATCTCTTAATGAAGTCCACTGACATTCTAGACCACATCTTCCTTCTAACTGCATATTCATTCGTGAGATTTGCGCAATAATCCTCTAGTTCGACCTTATACTTATATCTCTTCCCTCCCACTGAATGAATCTTATGGTGAGGATCAAAGTATGATCTAGGCTTGTGTGTGCCAAGTTGATAGAATTGTAACTCTGTATTCACTGCCTCTACTGCTTGGGTCGTAGGACATGACTAACATCTTGCCAACTAAAATAGGAAAGGATAGCCCTGGACTTTATTTACCCTAAATTTCCCAACCAGGACTTTATTTACCCTAAATTTCCCAACTAGGGTTTCTCTTGCGCTTGGGACTAGCAAAATTGTAACATTGCTCACTAGGAGGCTGCCAATTCCTACTGGTTAACATACCTCACTATGCTTTTAAATCCAATTAAATTAAGCAACAATTAATAATTCATAATACATTCGACAGTTACCATACTTAAGCCCCAATTCCTTACATATTTCCTAATCATCAATCCTAAGGAAGATGGTGGAATTACTGTGCTAGGGCGTGTGAAACAATCTACAAGCAGGCGCCCTCAAGGATCTTACCCATCTTGGGACCTATCTGACTTGTGACTGAAACTACTCTGCCTCTCCCTACGCAAACCCCCTATCCCCTTAACGGCATTGGCGAATGATTAAGGAATTGGCTGTCTTATATATATATATATATATATATATATATATATATGCCCCTTATTCCTTACATCGTTCAAATATAATATTCTGTGAAATAATATCTTATTCATAGATATGTTACAGCATAATTCTCTGTCACCTAATGCTTGCCAACAATGTTAAGCTTCATTTCCTTTCTTATCCCTTCCTTGCAAAGAGTAATTGTATATTTTATAATCCTTCTTCAATGGTTCCCTTGATGGAGTTTGAACCAACTTTTATACTTCCCGAATTGAATAGGTGCTAACCTTTAGGATTGATCGGTCACATCTAGATTGACTCCCTCGTAACAATTGTTTCCTGTTACTAATTGCTGCCTCATGATAATTGATCACCAACTACCTCTTAACACTAATGTACATGATTATATAATCGCTGTCATGCACATACTTGCTGAATTGTCGCTGTTATCTATTGACATGAAGTATTCGACCTCTCAGGTCCTTTCAGGATAATCGTATCCTTTGTGATTAATATCTTATGATTGCTGACTCGTAATGGACTCCTTGGCTCTTCCCGAAACTATATACATGTAACATTTGTTTTGTTTTCAAAACCATACATCATTGATCTCGTGCTCAATATTCGTGGCCTTTGATTTTTATTCTTTCTAGAATTGGAGCTGTTAGATTTGTGAGCCCATTCCTTGACGTGGGCTTCCTCATCTAATTCGCGGTGATTATTTTCTGCCAATCCAATAATATGTAAGTCGCTGTTGTTTCAGATTAGTAAGCTGCCGATCACAACCATGTGAGAATTTATATTGGGCCATGGTATACAATGAGAGATACCAACTACAGACCACTCTATAATGATATACCCCTGATATCAAAACGTCTCAGTGTTTCTTATGATTATGTTGTGCGATCCTTACTTCTGGTCAATATTGGACATTCTAGAGCCAACGGCGCTTGACGTATGAAGGCATTTTATGTTCAACATTTACTGGATATACTATCACTGTTGACTGTTAATCTTTGTTATCATGTTAGCATCTTTGACGGCTAGTTACCTTGTAACTATATTAAAGTATAATTTATTATTATTAACTTATTTATTTTAATTTTAATTATTTATTATTAATTCCTATTTTAGAAAGGGGATATTAAAACTTCTCTATTCCGATAATTGCCTCACCACCTCAAGCAACACCATCTTGTTGGTTGGATATGTTGGAAGCTTGTATGGATGAGATGTGAATCCTTGGATCCTTAGGTATGCAACAGTTGGAAACTGAATGAACTGCAAACCATACTTTTCCACTAAAGTCATAGCTTCCTTCGACAATCTTCTGTGTATTCCTCCTAGCAAACAAGTACGATGCATTCTCATGTTTTCTCTTATATAATGCTCCTCCTCATACAGTTGCGATTGGGGACAGTAGTTGTATACCTTTGATTGGCCTTTCTTATTTCCTACTTCATCTTTGCATATCAATCCTACATACTTTATGTTTCTGGCCAACATGTATACTATATAAGAGCTCATGTAGAATGTCTTTGTCATTTCCAAATACCTTAACTGTAGATTTAAGGTGTCACTAGTCAACTTAGCCCAATTTATCATTTTCAAACCTACTGAAATCTCTTCTATATAGGAGAACATCAATGTTTCAAATAATGCACCTTGTGGACTTCCCATGATCCTGTTCCATATAAGCAGCATATCACGCTATTCATCTTGAAAATCAATGCACATAAGCTTCTTAGGAAGTTTGGATTTAGGCCTCCTTGGTTCCTTCATCCATTTGATATAACGATGATCACGCATGCTCCAGGTGCCTTCTAAAACAATGTCAACGAGTCTTGATTTGTCCTATACAACATGCTATCATGGCAAGGAATGCCAAATGCTTCTCAGATTGCCTCCTCCGAAGGATATGCAAGAATATTCTGTTAGGTGCCACTATTGTCCTGTTTTGTGGATCATAATGCCTTGCACATTCCATCAACTCATTGCATTGAACTGCAGAAGGGAAGCTTGCGGCTTGATAGATTCCATTCTTGATCATATTACTTGCCAAGGCAGATGGCATTTGATTACGAGTGCCGAACATCCTTCTTAGCTTGACCACATTCAACTCCTCCATGTTAGTATCCCCAACTTTCTTCCACTTCATTGAAATTTCAGATCCCGTGAGGAAACCTTGAAGCACCATCTTCATTTGGACTTTCCTTGCACTTCCTCTGGTCCTTGCTCCTGACATGCTCCTGTATGAAGCTCGAAGTCAATAAATTTTGGCAATGAATTGAATAATTGAAATGTCTATTTTAGTCAAATTTAAATTCCAAACTTGCTCAACATTGGAAATGAAATTTCAAAAATAAAAGTCTGAGAATGCAATCCAATAGCGAATCTGATCATAACATTTGGTATTCAATTCTAGGCCATGTCTGATTATAAATTTCTAGAAATGTCAATGGCATTATGCTGCAAATTTAGTCTTTCCTTGTGCTGAGCAATAGAAATCAAATCTGGGTCTTCTACGGCCAATCTTAAGCCAGCATTTTCTACCATAGCAGGAGCTAGGGATCCCAGCATATATCAGCTCCACAGCACTTGCAAAACCCTAATTATAGTATGAGTGTCAACTATCTTGTGCAGCAATTCACTGATTTAAATAGAAATACACAGGCTGTCACTCTAAGCACAGTGATTTACAGGGAACTGTACAAAGAAGCTTTGGAGCTTCTCATTGCAATCAGAGATAAAGTGTCGTGCCTCGCTGTTGCAAAAACACGCCTAAAGAAATGGCCTTCACATTCACGAGTTTCCATTGTAAAGAGAGTAATTGAGGAGTCACAGTTAACTCCTTTTGAAATATGTGGCATGTGAATTGGAAGAGAACAAAACAATTACATACAACAGATTGGAGGAGGAATTATATTAAAACTCTTTCCAGACTTGGGGAGAAGAAGATAAGAGTTTGGTTGCAAAAGTGATTGTGATCTTTTGAAAAATTCATAATCAGAGTATGGCAGTTTTTTATATACTTCAGATAAAAAATTACTAAGAAGACATCAAATAGTGACTCATACATGAGCGATACACTAAAAATCCATTCCATGATCTTATATTGATAGATATCTAGATCTATATAAATCTCACAACAATTTGATAAGGCTTTCTAAGGCATTGGGATACAAGGTTGAACATTGCAAACTCAAGGTCATTTCCATCATTTTATTGTCATTGCAGTGTTAATTAGATATTTGCAAATAATATTTTGTCATTATTCAAGGTCTTCAAAATGCAACACAGTAGAAAGAAGTCTCTTGCAATTGTAGTTATAAGTAAATAGTCTCATAATCTTAGGAGATTACAAGTTGTAATGCCCCGTTTTTAACTCACCATGGTTGGTGGTTTGGATTAGCCTATCAGTGGCCCTCGTAGACTAAGTCAGTTGGTTAGAGGGTCCCGGTTGGCAATTCAGTGGACCAATTCCCTTCTAGAGGTCAGAGGTGTTCAAGATTGCTCTTTGTTTGGGTCAGTTTGGTACACTTACTATTTATAGTAAGTCATTTATCCAACATTTCTATATATGGCAATGTACTTGGACCAGTGTCAGTTGCAGTGATGACCCTTGACATCCTTGTTGATCATGTATTCAGAGATTTCCTAGTTATAGCAAATTAGGGGTTGATAGCGGTGGACCCTTACTATTTTTAGTAAGGTAGTTGGATGCACAGTGGAAACATTGGTTGACCTCCAGGTTCTGACGGAACAGAGAGATAATGAGTATTCGATGAGATATTAAAATTATAATGGCATTAATGATTATTTATTAATGGTTATATTATAAAGTTATTAATTAACTTTTTAAAGTTTATTAAGTGAAAGGGGCCAAGGACATCATTAATGTGCATTAAATATATCACTAAAAGTGGGCTCCTAAGATTGGAGGAGTTATAATTGAATATTATAATTTGAAATGCAACAAACACAAATAGTTTCAAAAGCCAAGTAATTTTTAAGTTATGAGAAGCGTATTTGTGAAGATGCAAATAGATTTCTCTTGGAGAATTATAAAAAGCCAAGGCAAGAGAAAATCCATTCATTCATGACATTTGCTTTTGTTAATTCTGGTGAAGAGAATTTGTGCAAGGGTTTGCAGCTGGTTTAGCTTGAGAAATTGTGAATTTCTGCAGTTATTGGCACTCTGAATTGGTGAGAGACCCAATGAATTGTTCAAGTTGGGAGATGGTTTCAGTCAGAGACCATTATAGAGCTTCAGTGTGTTGAATTTGGTGAGGGTTTGTCTCAGATTTGTGAAGTTTATCAATAGATATAGTTTATAAGTGCCCAACAGTAATTGGCATGGCTCAAGAAGTTGTATTTAATTCCATTGCTAGCAGCCGTACTTCATTTCTGTAGCCGTGGGACTTTGCCGTTCACACATGATTCATCAGGAATTGGCGTTATGGTTTAAGGGAAAATCGATCATTGCTTGGGCTTCCCTATTCATTGAACTATTGTGTTTGGGTGTTTCAATGAATTGTATGAGGGTTTGAATGTTGAAAGCTGTTATAAACACTCTGCTGTGTTGGAGAAATCAGGTTCTTCTTTCATTTGCAATTAGACTTAGTGTCGATATCTAGCATTAGCTTCATTGTAAATTGTCTAGATTTGCAAATAAGAATTTCAATTCCTGTGTTGTTATGCAAATAAGAATTTCAATTCCTGTGTTGTTATGCAAAGTTATTATCTTGCTTGACAACACTTTATAAAAATTCAAGGAATTGAATATTTATGTCAAAAATCAGTTATATATATCATTTGCATAGCAAATTAGTGGTCTGGTAGAGTTAGAACCTGCGTGGGGTTCTTACAGTGGTATCAGAGCTTGCATGCAAAGTGTTTGAGAAAATGTCAAACATCCAAAATTAAATTAAATCAGTGGTTTGCAGAGTTAGAGCCATTGGGGTTCTTACAATGGTATCATAGAGGTTTCCTGCCATCCTGTTGGGGGTGGAAATTACTGAGCTCTCACGTTTGGTTTTGAGTGACCATCACTCTTGCAGTTGTGTTAGGCATGGAAATAATCAAGAGATTAATTAAACAAGGAAATTAGATGAAGGTTACACCACAAGATGAAATGACTATAAAAATGAATGCAGTGCTTAGTATGTTTTGAGGAATATAACACTCTTCCTCTAAATGTTAAGAAAGATTTATCTTTCTACCGTTTTATGGACTTTCATTTGTAATGTCCCCATTTTCTTGAGCATCAGAGTTTGAGGGATTAGCCTAGTATTGTGACCCTCATAGGCTAATTATTTTGGATAGAGGGTTTTCTGAGGCAAAAGTTTGGTTAATGGAGGTTCTTATCTTCTCCAGATTTTGATATGTTCAAGTTTGGACTTCGTTTGGCTCAGATTGGACTTCGTTTGGGCTTAGTTTCATATAATTACTATCTATAGTAAGTCCGAGGTTGATCGAGAAGGACCCTTTCTATTTTTGGAAAGTGCATTTGGTCATGTGGGGAAATATTAGGTTTGACTCTTGTTTCAGACGACATTTTTAAAGGATAAGTATTTTGGGAGTTAATATTATTTTAGTGGGCAAATCATTATTTAATCATTAAATGACTTATTATAAAGTTATAATTTATCCATTGGAAGGAGCCATTTATCCAATTAATTCATTGAAGCCTAGGCCAAAGTAATAATTAAAGTATTGGAGTAAATGAATTATTAAAAGGATAAATAGATACTATTTATCCCACATTGGCTGGAAAAGTGTTGTGAATTCTCCCACAAAAGTTATAAAAGACGCACATGAGTTCCTTTTCATCATTCCATTGTGCATTTGTTATTTTATGAATTTGTGATAAATATTGAAGCCAAGGGTTTCAGCATTTGAAGGCTGAAAGAATTGAGAATTCTTTAAGTGTTTTGCACTCTGAACTGGTGAAACTATCCAGTGATATTGTGCCTGGAGGTGGCTTCATTCAGAGCCATCCATTGATACCAATTGAAGACGTTTTGAGAAGGGGTTTCAGCATTTGGTTACAATTGTTATTGACAAGTTTGGAACTGTTATTGATAGCAAACTGTATAATTTATGAAGGGCTGTGTTTAATGTCTCGGCCAACATTTGAGCAGTTATACTTAATCTGCAGGCAGCGACTATTGTCTAGAGGGCTGCGTCCAACTTTCTGGGCAGCGATAATCATTATTATGGCTGCTTATTTTCAGTATCCAGGTTTCTCATTGTATATTAACTTCATTTAATTTGGCACTTAGTACTAGAATTGGCATTCCAAACTAAGGAGTTACAAGGTCACACAATAACTATTTGATGAAATGCCTTTGTTTGAGTTAGTCATTTCAGTTTATGTTAAACTTCTAGTATGCATGCCAAGTGTTTGTGGAAATGTCCATTGGCTGTAGATGCACATTTTACACATAAAAATCATATGTATGCACTTAGAAATTGCATTTACTTTTTAGTTCCTTGTTTGGATTTCTTAATAATCATTTGCAAGCATCTAAACTACATTTGAAACCATGTCAAGCAAGCAAAAGCAATCTGAAAATAAACGGCAGCAAGATAAAGGTTTCACACAAAGTGTTTGACAAAATGTCAAACATTTGAAAGTAAAGCAATTCAGTGTTGGTTGGAGTTAGAACCAGCAAGGGTTCTTACATCATCCAAAGCTATACGGTATGCATGGTTTAGCAAAAAAGCAATATCATCGGATAGTTCGTGACTTATTTGAAAGAAGAGTTGGTTCATGTAGGGCTAGGCGAATGGTGTCTTGTAATAGGTCCCAAGATTAGGTTTTGGATGGGTATGCATCTACTTTGGAAGAAGTGTGTGAAGATATTGTCATATCAACAACTTATACCTTACCAGCTGAGTCGTCTGCTGATGTACCTAGTAGCATGCCCTTGGATGTTGATGTGTGCACTGATGGTAGCACACATGTTGATGATGAGGTGAGTGATGTAGATACAACGTCATATTACAGTACAAATCAACACAGTGGCGAGGTTCACTTTGTGAACAATCCTTTGTTTGAGATGGATACAACATTGTCATATGACAATCCGATTTTTGAAGTTGATTCTGATCACTCACCTGAGTTGGGCTTGACATAGTTTTCACCATCCGCAGACTCCGTTCAGTTTCCTATAGCAGTGGTTGGTGATGTTCCTATGTCCACGAATAATGGTTTTGAGCAGGTTGAGGATGTGGCCACACTTATCACAATTACAGGTGCAGTTGATACAATTGGGATGAGTTTGACCGAGGTGGGAGTTTTTTATCAGGACTGCATAGGGAGTACTCATCACTACTTTTCCTGATCCACACATAGAGGATTTGATGATGCATCAGTGTGGATTGGTTCCGGGGTTGTGCCATCCTGTGTGGGATGGGTATTTGCCATCTACTATAGATGGGATTAGTGGCTACACATTGGATTATTTGCAGAGTTAGCACATCGATGTGAGACTAGCAGAGGATGGAGATAGTGGTAGCATTACAGACACCTTCAGATGTTCCTATCTCCATAGTACATGTTTAGTGTGTTTTGGGACCCAAGTGATGACAAGTTTGATATTGTGTATTGGATGGGTCCCAGGGGATTGCTTCACCACTTAGGGAATGGTTATATACTTCTTTGCAAGCTTCTGTTTAGAGTCTGGGATCCTTACAGTGCATCAGGATTTCAGACAGGGCTCATTGAGAAGTTTTCAGGAGCTTACACACCGAGGAGTGCCTATAGCTTTTCTTTTGATCCTCCTGTGCATAACCCCTTTCAGATGCATAGTTCGCATAACCCCTTTCAAATGCATAGTTCATTCGCGCATGTGTTGGACAGTGTGTATGATAGTTCACTTTGCGCAGTGTTGGGAAGCAAGCTTTGCCAGCCTTTCGAGTTACTTCCCTATGAGATGCTCACTCTTGCGACATCCACAGTCGGATTTGATTCAGTTGGACAAGTTCTGTCAGTTGTACTAGGGATGATGTTACAAGAGCTAGTTGGTGATCACAAGGACATTACACAGTTCTGCTCTTGGGATTTGGGTGGACTGGAGTGTTATTTGTTTTTGAGATTGCTTGGGGACAAGCAATTTTAGGAAGGACGGACTGTAATGTCCCCTTTTTAGCTATCCATGGTTGCTGGTTTGGATTAGCCTATTGATGGCCCTCGTAGGTTTAGTCAGTTGGTTAGAGGGTCCTGATTGACAATTCACTTGTGTTTATTCACCCTCTTGGAGTAGCTATGGTGGACGTCATGATGAGATGGCGACATCACGTTGAGTGATTTCGTAATGGGCACTTGTGCACTTGTTCTTTTCACCCTCTAGGAGTAGCTATGGTGGATGTCATGCGAGAGACTCCATGACTTAATACTTGTGTTTATTCACCCTCTGGGAGTAGCTATGGTGAACGTCATGATAAGATGGCGACATCACATTGAATGATTCCGCGATGAGCACTTGTGTTCATTTGCATTTTCCATTCATGGGAGTAGCCATGATGGACCCACTCTCTGGGAGTAGGCATGGTGGATATCATTACATAACTCAGATATCGAGAAGGATTTATCCCTAGTTAAGAGAGAGTGTTAATGTTATTGTAGCTATGGTCAGATTCCTTCAGGCCGACATAGATAACATAAAGGTTGTGATAATATAATTATTGTGATATAATAATTATATTGACAATATAATTATTATATTATAATTATATTGATTATATAATTATTGTTATTATATTGATAATATAATTATATATTAATCATATAGATTAATATATAATTAACTATAAGAGATAATTATTATAATAATATAATTATATTATATAATAATATAATATAATTAAGAGGGCCACATGTGAAGAGTGGTGACCCTTGGTGGAGGGGCACCACTGATAAGTATATAGGAAGAGTGAAAACTTCCTCTCTTGGCACCTATTGAATATATACACAAAAAAACAACAACAGTTATGACTCTTGTTATCGATGTGATATATTGATCAAGTATTGTCTCTGATATTAATTAATGGATCTGCAAAAGAGGTTCCCCGTTCCAACTGTCTTATGAGTAAAAGTTTTTACTGGTATCCTCTTAAGTATATGCATGTGTGTCCTTTGATTCCAGAAAAATAGTGGAGCAATTTCTTCTTCAAACTCTTATATATATATATGTAGTGATCTGCATTCAGTTCCTCTTTTATTTTCTCTGTTCTGGATACTGCAGAATATACTTCAGATTTCTGTTTTGCTGCTTCTTATCTCAGTCTTCATTATGTTTGGTGCTGCTCATTACTCTTCGATGTATATCCCCTCCCGATTACTTTGATCTACTTTGTATATATTTCCTGTTGAATCCCCTTTTGAAAGAGCATTTGATCCTTAATAAATACCCTAGGGAGTGATGGGTTGCAACTCTCTGTTGCGACTCTCGAAAGAGACACGTCCTCCCTTAAATCTGGTTACTTCACAGCCCATCATATCTCTCTAATACTAACACTTACTTTTTAATTATAAATATTCATTATTGTTTAATCTTAAATTTTCATTATTGTTTAATCTTAATGGCAAAGACCCATGACTCCCTTGCTGACCATATTTGGCTTGTATGAGGCCACGTAAGCCTCAACACTTCATTCCACAGAATTTATATTTGCAAACATCCATGTTACTCCTTCCTTATGGACGAAAATATTTGTTGGATGATGTTTGAATTTTACAAAGGCTGGTGGCTATAGTGTTTGTAATTCTAAGAATACGTGAGCTCCTTAATATCTTCACTAGCCCATCTTCCAAAATAATACGGCTGGGGTGAAACCTAACTCAATAAAATAAAAATTTATTTATTATTTTTTTGTATTTTTATCTTTACGATTATTGTTCATTTAATTATTTTTTATCATTTATTTATTTATTTTTTGTATTCAATATTATTATTTATTTATATTATAATAGCTATATTTTATTATTATTTATTAATTACATTAATATATTATAGTATAGTATAATATTATATATTATACTATACTATATCATTAATATATTATATCATTTTATTTTGTTTATTTATTTTTTGATTGGTAAAAGGCCGAAGCCATAGTGGTTTTATATATAGATAGAAAAGTTACTAATTGCATCTATCCTTTTACTTGTATGTAGGCCGAAGCCACAATGTATTTAAATATAGATTGTAAAGTTACCTTTTGCATCTGATCCTTGCACCTGTATACGCCCTGCTAGTTACCTGCCATTTCTTTGGTAAGCAATTAGTACTTAGAGATCAACTAGTTGCTATACTAATAACCTGTCTAGAACACTTGAATCCTACCTCTGACATGTTTTCCAATGTGTCTGTCTTATCCTCTCAACTGGTATATGCTTTTATTATGATTAGTAGGGTTCATTACATCTTCCTTGCATGTGCTATTTACCTCCTATTCCTTTCCGACTAGTGTCTATAATCTGAGATATCTCTATGATGAGCAGTACAGAGATTGCCCACCTAATTAATTATTTGATTAGGAATATAGGCGATTATCCTGCTGTCTTCATTTAATTCTTATTCTTGACCTCAACTTTAGTAGGTATCCAGAAAATGCTACTGTTTATTGTGACTTACTATTTGTCACGTCCCTTACTATATGCTACTTGCTACCTCATTATTCGACACTAACATATATTTCATACAAATGGCTATTGGTCTAATGGTATTGTATCTTTAGGGCTTGATACCATTTTTGTCCTGTAGAGAACTGACCCCTACCCGATAATTTTTGGCCACGGTTGGAGTAAACAAAGTATTTTATAACCATATAATGGGTAATTAGAAAACATAACCTAATATTCAACTAGAGCTAATTAGCAGTCCTTTAACTAATCTCCTTTCTTGCTGTGTGAAATCTGGTAAAGATCATTACTTACCTTAAAATACTTTACCCTTTACTGAAAGTAAAAGGTAGTTTATCCTGATTCTCAGAGCCATTGTCTTATATTAATTCTGCATTCATCTCCCTTATTTATCATTTAATTCTTAAAATAATCTTTGCTACCAATTTCATTAATCTAACTAACAATCAGATGGCAAACTACATATCCTTTGAAAATGAATACAAATAAGGACAAAAATTTCCCTTTATAGCCCTGATATGTTATTTTTCAGGAGTCTCATTCCTGTATACTGTTATCATTCCATCCTAAGCAAACCAGAGATCTTTTTCCAAGTTATACAAATATCCTTTAGTTCAAACTACATATACTTTGTTCTTCCTTTAGTTATTCTTTATTTCAGAGATTATTTCCAAATTCAAATCTTTTATT
This sequence comes from Thuja plicata, assembly GCA_018584345.1. Lineage (NCBI taxonomy): Eukaryota > Viridiplantae > Streptophyta > Pinopsida > Cupressales > Cupressaceae > Thuja > Thuja plicata. The sequence continues at coordinate 1,248,421 of MU223248.1, forward strand.
CTGTCAGTTAATATCCCATGATATTTCCATAATAGTTTCTTTGACCTCATCCTCATTTCTGATAAAAATGACACCATGCATTCATACTACTAAATCTTACCTACATTCATCCCATATTACCAAAGATTCATAATCGGATTACCCACATTTATCTATAAAACATCATTCTATTATATGATAGTATCATCTACATTCTAGTTGCCTCAGTATTTCCTATATATTGATGCCCATGTTTCGTATTCAGTTACAAACCAGTGACAATAGCTGTCTAGAAGTTTTTCATAAACATATATCTTCTATAGCAGTATTAAACCTAACCCACACCTATTTGTCAAAATTCCTAAATTTATATATACCAGATAAACTGACGTCATTATATTGACTATACTAGGTACTACTAGTTCCTAATCCTCCATGAGACTTATAACCGCAAAGGTCCTCGCAGCAGAGGAAGGTCTTGCTTCATCCATTGACGCAGCGGGATTGTTCTTCGTTGCCCTAGCTTCCTTCTTTGACACCTACCTTTTCTTGCTTGTCTTCATTACCACTGGTGGAAGAACTTGGATTCTTTCTACTGCAATATCCGACATATCCTTTGGAACTCCATACCCAACTACAACCAAATATTCCATCCACCACCGGTTGCCCGTTGCTACTTTTAGGTGCAGCCACTTCATGAGGAAGTTCGTGCTTTTTATTATGTCGCTCTTCCATTCCTCAAATGCTTTCGTATCTTTGATTATTAACACCGGGCATTTAACCACTTCTGTCCTAGGGATTTGATAATTTGTCTTACCTTCAATTGTATTTTAAGCCTTTACAACACTTCAATGATTGTTTAATGTGGTTTTCTAGGTAGGGACCTTCCCACATGACTTTGCATGTCGGAAAGGTCTCCTTATTTTACTGAAATGTGGGAAAGATTTCCAGTAATGATTATTTCCACTATTAGGCTTATTTACTAAAAAATCTAGTTTCGTCTAGATTCTTCTCTAGGAAGCTCCGCTTATCCATGTCATCGCCTACGAGTACTGCCATGTTCACATTTATGTAATAATATTATATTCTTAATATTACTATCTATGATTATTTTACCTTTCAACAGTTACTCTAAATTTGAATTTTATAAAGTGACTTAAAGTTTCTCTCTTCTCCTTTGTTTCTTTCTTCACTTATCTTTTCCTTACCGCCAACTCTGCCCTGCTTCCTAAGGTCATTGTTTCCCTTAATTTGTGATGAGGTTTGAACTTAGTTGTTTCTGTCTTGTAGCTTAGCCATGAGACTAATTAGATAACTCTTGTTAAGGGTTTGGCTCTTCCTTTTTCCATGTTGCTATACCCATCTTTACCCTAAGTTTTTTTAGCCAAATTCCACCAGCACCTATGTTTGCTAAAAAATCTGCCTTTGTGTTTCCTTGTATATATGGTTGAAGGTTACTGATTTGAAATATTTTAGTTCATTTTCTCTCCCTATAGGCTATTTAGTCTCCAATTTTTAGTTTTCACTAAGAACTTTTGCAGATGAGCACTATGACTCAAAACAGATTGCAAGAAGCCATGGTTTTTGAGGTGAAAAATCGATCAAAGCCGAAAACAGAATCCGAGACACGGATTAGAGAATACAAAACATTTTTTTTGAGGAAAAAATGGTAAAACCCAATAGATAATTTGAGGAAAAATTGTAAACCCACCAGATACTTTTTTAATGGGAAAAAAAATTATAAACCTACCCAGAATTTTTTTTGAAGGGAAACAATAATTAAAATCTACTAGATAATTTTTTTAAGGATAAAATTTTTTAAATACCTGAAATAATTCTTTTTGGAAGAAATCAGTAAAACCCATAGAATATTTTTTTTGGAAAAAAATATTAAAACCCACAAAATGAAATCCCAAAATAAAGCAAACCCTAGTTGCAGGGATCTTAAAGACAAAGCCACCACCAAAAAATCCTCCAAAACAACACGAACACAAAACAATAGTAGACATAATGAAGTTGTCGTGGAACTCCTCAGAGGAAACGAAAACCCTAGCCACACAAGAAGAAATAGCTTGCAAAGGAAAACTAGGTCATGATTTCGTGACTTCAGAGAAACGCGAGCATGAAGCCGACCAAAAAAAAATGGCGGATAATAAGAAATTCATAGGGTCGCGCATTGAGACCTTCCCCTCGAACTGGGTCACGTGCGTGAGGGACAAACACATACATTAAGAAGATCTCACATGGGTCAAAGACGACCCTCGAAAACAAATCACTGTCTTCTGAAAAATGCAGGTCACAGGCTTTGTACTTGGCACACGAAAACAAGAAAACCCTAGAGAGGTCTAGCGCGAAAATGCAAGTTGCATGCAGGTTACAGAAGACAGGTCGAAAACACAAACACGACCACAGAAAACAAGTGCCAAAACAAGACTAGACAAATTGCGGAATTTTTATCAAAACACATCCGCGAATTTGCAAAGAAAACTTCTGCGACCAGAAACCCTTGCACCTCTTCACAAATTCCTCCTCAAAAACCTTGAATTTTCAAAGTCGTTTTTCATAAAAAACGGAAAAATTTCCAAGTAAAAAAACTTTGAATTTTTATTAAAAAGTTCGCCAAATTTTATAGAATCAAGCTTTTATGCTTATACACATCCAATTTTTGCTTCTATTGATTTCCTCTATTAATATTTTCCTTGGAACCCATAACATGCCTAGTCCTCATGAAGCTCCTTATGCTGCGACAGACTCCCATTTTGAGCTCCGTATCCTTTTCCTAAGCTCTTCTAATTCTTTCTCATCTGATTTTGTTTCTTGAATCATAATTATTTCTACATTTGCTAGAAAAATACGTTTAAGTAAACATTGAAAAGAGTCGTGATCTTGGTTTGGTTGTTGGCTGATCCATCTTTAATTCTCAGCTCAGTTAGAGATTTCCTCCCTCTTTTCTTGGGAGATTTGGCACAGTCTGGTTTTATCTTACTTGGACAACTCTGACATATTCCTAGAACTTCCACATATTTTTCTTTTTCCATTGCTACTTCACTGTTTTGGTTTTTGTTTGCCATCTCTCCCCTGTTTCCTCCTCCATTAATTCCATGATTTGATTTATAATTTGTTGTTTCTCATTTATATCCTCTTCTTTTATTAATTGTTCCCCTTCATTTGTAATCCCCAAAAACTCATACGTTGTCCTTAATTGGAAGGGCATTTCTGACTCTTCATTTATATCTGTTCCATTATCTCTTTATCAAAAGTGGCTGCATTTTTGGGGCTTGATATTTCGTTCCTATCCTTGCTTTCTATCTTATTCTCCTCCTCTCCTACCTGAAGATTATCCAACAATGTCAATTGTTCCCTTACTTCCTCGAGGAAGCTTTATGATTCTGCTAATAATGTTTCCTGAATTGCCTTTTTTTCATGTATATCTTTACTCCTTGCTACTTCTATTCTTGATTCTTTTGTATTGGTAGCAGTTTGTTCCTTATTCAGTTCCTGAGTGTATACTTTGAATCCACCCTTTTCCTCATTTAAGCTTATAGCAATCCCTGGTTACTTCTTTTTGTTTATAGATTTGCTTATTTCGTGTCTTCCTGAAATTTCTTTCGTGTTGGTCACCCCTTTCATAGTGGTTTTAGTTTTGACCCTAGATTTGTTGATTGCTCCTTTGTAAAATTTAGGGTCTATATTTAGACTTAATGTCTCTTCTATCACTTCTAGTGTATCTAGGGTTTTTAGCCTTGTATCTATGTCTACTAAAATTTTCAATGATGAAGGTTACTCCCCTAATTTGATCAAACACACACAACACATTACGAAAATAAACAAAAAATTGCAAGAACAAAACAATGGGAAGAACAGAAACACTTGCTTTCTCATATCGTCAATGAAATGACATTACAACATTCAGAAAATAACATGCTACAACCACATGGGCATTTTCATTACAATAATCTGCAAGCTAGAGCCACCATATGCACCATCAAAACTGCTCCTGATAACCCTATTTGTCTTCTTTATATTGGGAAGTTTAATTGCTCTAGAAAGTTCTGGAGGCCGACCACCTTTATATTATTTTTGCTTGCATTGGAAGATGTCGAGAATATGCCCCAAATGGGCTTCGACACATTGGAGCATTTGAAGGGATTTTACTTTTTCTCCTAAAGTAACACAACTTCTAGAGGCCATATCTTGTGAACCATCTACCTGATTGGCTATTACAACCACTTTTCATAAATCTCTCAAAGCGCTCAATAGCTTAAATGATGAAGTATCGTCCTAGGCAAAGTTTTACCCCCTTTCGGAGCTTCTAAAGCCTTCAAAACTGAGTTCAAAGTTTTTTTGTACCACCCTGCCCAAACAAAAAATTCAATATCTTCAAAACCGGACTTGATCTTGACATGAAACTTTACTGGCATGCTTAGATATCCAAAATGAACCTTCAGGAAAGTAATTGAAATAATCTGTGTTCAAATGAAAACTTGTTAAAAATAGTAACCCTGCCCAAAATAGCCCTTATTGAAAAACTAGGCAATATTTTTGGGTGATGCAAGAGTGCCTTTACACCCTAGATGCTCCTGCATCAGATATCCGAGGTAATTTAAGAAGTGACCTTGTCACATCTCAGGTGTTTGGAGGAAAACCGAGGCTGTCAACCTCTTCCTTTGATAGCCATGATGAATCTTCAACAGGTTGTCCTTTCCATTTGAACAAGTACTCATATTTCACGTTTCTTGTACTTCTGCCAACTTGACTATCCAAGATGTCTTCTATCTCCTTATTAGCTGAAGTAGGTGTTGGAATATTCTACTATGCTTATGCTATCTCATCTTCAATACTTCATGATACTCTGTGAAATCTGAAATATTAAACATAGGTGAAATATTGAGTTCACTAGGCAATTGTACTTTATAGGTATTTCCTAAAACATGCTTCTTCAGGATTTTGCATGGCCCAAATTTCTTCATCTTCAACTTATTATATGTTTCTATTGGAAACCTCTCTTTTTGTAGATGAACCAGGACTTCATCACCAATCTGAAATTCCTTAAATCTCCTCTTCTGATCTGGCTTAACCTTGTACTGAATATTCATTTAATTAATATGCTTTCTCACCTCTTCATGCAAATTCTTCAAATAATCTGCAAAGTCTTCAGCTTCAGCAGTACTGTTTTCTCCATCGTCCAACTTCCTCAACTTAGAAGCATTTCTTTGACTACTTCTATACAATCTGGAATGGCTATTTACCAGTGCTCCTATTGACATAATTATTGTATGCAAATTCTGCCTGTGGTAAATCAAATCCCACCCCTTCGGTTTACATTCTACTAAGCATCTCAACAAATTTCTAAAACTTCTATTAACCACTTCTGTCTGTCCATCAGTCTGTGGATGGTGTGCTAAGCTGAATTTCAACTTAGTCTTTAACTTTTTCCACAATGTCCTCCAAAAGTACCCAACAAATTTAGTGTCTTGATCTTAAACTATGCTCTTTGGTAGACCATGTAGTCTCACCACTTCTCTAAAAAACAATTTTGACACATGAACATCATTAGTCTTTCTGCAAGGAATGAAATATGCCATCTTTGAGAACCTATCCACCACCACAAAAATAGGATCATGTTCTCTTTGAGTCCTTGGTAAACCAAGAACAAAGTCAATATTAATATCCTCCCATGGCCTCTATGGTACCAGTAATGGCTGATATAATCCTGTATTATGTTTGGATTCATTTGCCATTTGACATATTCTACAACTTTGCACAAACTTCTTAACATCTTGTTGCAATTGCAGCCAATATTAATGCTCACTAACTAGAGCAATGGTTTTATCTCGACCAAAGTATCCAACCAATCCTCCACTATGCTTCTCTTTGATTTGGTTCTTTCTCATGGAACTCTTTGGAATGCATAATTGACTACCTCTGATAACATACCATCTTGGATTTAAAATTCAATCACATGTTCTTGTCTAGAGTAACAAGTTCTGTGCACGCTCTCAAGGCCTCGCCAAAATCAGGATCCTCAAGATACAAACTCTTGAGTTCCTGGTACACTAACTCCTTTTTCACAAAATTGCACTTTTTCAGGTTAATCAACAACTTACCTTTACTTCTCAAAGACCCTATGAATATGCATTATATGCTCTTCCAATTTCTTACTAAAGATCAAAATATTATCCAAGTAAACAATAACAAACTTGCTCAAAACTTCTTTCAATTCCTTGTTCACGAGCCACATGAATTTGCTCCGTGCATTGGTTAGCCCAAAGGGCATGACTAACCACTCATACAAGCCCTCCTTTGTCTTGAAGACTATTTTCCATTCATCTCCTTCTCTAATATGGATTTGGTGACATCCACTCTTCAGATCTATCTTTGTGAAGTACTCAGCTCCACTCAAACAATTGATAATGTCATCCATCCTTGGCAAGGGAACCTATACTTGATAGTAATCTTATTGATAGCCCAAGAATCTGTACCCATCCTCCATCCTCCATTTTCTTTGGTGCTAGTACCGCTAGTACAACACAAGGACTTAAGCTCTCTTGAATCAACCCTTTCTGCAACCACTCTTGCACTTGTCTGTTCAATTCTTGACTCTCTGCTGGAGTCATTCTATGGGCTGCCTTATTCAGTAAATTGGCTCTAGGAATCAAGTGCATTTGATGACTAATCTTTCTTATTGGTGGCAATCCATCAGGTACATTATCAGATACAATATCGTGAAACTCATCCAACAAATCTGCAACTTCCCCAGGCACATCTTCTACTTCCTCTTTATCAACTTTTGGAATTAAAGTAAAACACATGCTCATGCTTCATGCCTTCTAGTAACTTCCTTCTATCAACTAAACATACTCTTGCATTACTACATACCTTTTCCTTTGTTTCCTTCAGTGGCTTCAGCTTGTGTCGGACTCCATCCTTTGTCAAAGAATAGGTATTTGCATACCCATCATGTACTGCTTGACGATCAAATTGCCATGGTCTCCCTAACGACAGATGACAAACATCCATAGGCATAATATCACATAATACTTGATCATGATAGTTTCCAATTTTGAACTTTACCAGACATTGTTCATTTACCAAAGCCTTGTGGTCCTTCTGCAACCAAGCAATCTGGTAGGGATTCAGACGCCCCCTTCTCTCTAACTTCAATTTATTAACCATTTCCTCTGAAACAAGGTTACCTGTACTACCACCATCTATAATGACATTGCATACTTTACCATTACACTTACATCTTGGGTGAAACAAATTATTCCTTTGCTTAGGCTCCTTGTCGTTTAGCAAGGCTTTTCTAGTAACAAGGACCTCTCGTCTTTCAACATCTCTAGAATGTGCAGACTCAGCATCCTCATCTGCATGTGCAACTCGTGGATTACCCTCTGGTCTCCTATTTGTCCTTCCTTGATGTTGGGGACATCATAAGCTCTATGCCCTTCTCCGCACTGGAAACATGTTCTATGGAAACCTCCTCTTCCTAGTTCTTGCCCTCTTCCTCTTCCTCTTCCTCTTTGATCTCCATTATTTTGATCGCGAGGACGATAGAAATTATTTCCCCTCTGATTCTAACTGCTACTAGAGTCATCATTCTTCTTTCGATCTTCATTTCGGCCTTCATAAGACCGTCCACTCGACTGTCCACCACAACCTCTTCCATTTTGCTCTCTCTAAAATTTCTTGTTCAGTTTTTCCTCTACCTTCAAAACAAATTGATATGCATCTTCAATGGTAGACATTCTTACCATTATCAACTCCTCTTGAATACTTGACCTCAACCTATTTATGTAACATGCAACCTTCTCCTTGTTGGCTTTAGAATGACCTGTTTTGATAAGGACTCGGTAGAACTCTTCTGTATACTCTTGGACGGATCTTCCTGCTTGCTTCAACCCTTGCATTTTCTTCAGCAAATCGAGCTCATAGTCAACAGGGATGAATTGTCTCTTCAGTTTGTCCACCGTTCGATCCCATCTTGTTATCTTCTCCTTTCTTCTATTTCTCTCCATCTGAACCTCTTTTCACCAGATTTTAGCATGACCTTTCAGCTTGGCCTTTGCGAATCTGACCCTCTCAGAATCTTCTATGTCATATTCAAAGTACTCTTCCATATCATTGATTGAGTCTATCAACTCTTCTGGTTTAAGGTTTCCAGAAAATGTGGAAAGTTCAATTTTTGATCTTTTTCCAATCTTGGAAATGGCCCTTAAAAACATAGCCTCGTTAGGATTTGTGGCCATTTCTTTTACTTCTTCAACTTGTCCTTCAGATTCATCCTCACTTTTGTCTCTTGCCCTAATATCGGCTCCTCTATGTAACTCCTCTTGCAGTGCTTGCACTTGTCTCTGGAGGGCTCTAAAACCATCTTGTGTCACACCCACTACTCTAACACCACGATTCCTTTGTCGAGGCATTTTTTGCACTTATCTCTCAGATCCACAACCACAATCCTGGTGCAAATTGCCTCACGTTCGACAATATGTCTACACACTTGGGAACTTCTGGTCTTCTACCGCTTGATGAAGAGTACTCCCCTTATTCGACCAAACACACACAACACAATAGGCAAATAAATAGAAAATTGCAAGAATGAACAATGGCAAGAACATAAACACTTGTTTTCTCTTATCTTCAATGAACTGACATTAGAACACTTAAAAATAACATGCTACAACCACATGGGCATTTTCATTACAATAATCTGCAAGCCAGAGCCACCATATGCACCATCAGAACTGCTCCTGATAACCCTATTTGTCTTCTTTATATTGGGAAGTTTAACCTCCCTAGAGGGTTCTGGAGGTCAACCACCTTTATATTATTCTACCTTATATTGGAATCTGTTGAGAATATGCCCCAAATAGGTTTCGTCACTCATTGGAGTATTTGAAGGGATTTTACTTTTTCTCCTAAAGGAGCGCAACTTCCGGAGGCCATATCTTGTGAACCGTGTACCTGATTGGCTATTATAACCATTTTTCGGAAACTTTTTGAAGCGCTCTACAGCTTGCAAGCGCCATCGCGGGCAAAGTTTGACCCCCTTTTGGAGCCTCTAAAGCCTTCAAAACTGAGTTCAATGTTTTGTTTTACCATCTCACCCAAATAGAAAATTCAATTTCTTCAAAACTGGACTTGATCTCACCGTTAAACTTTACTAGCATGCTTATATATCAAAAATGAACCTCGAGGAAAGTAATTGCAACAATATGTATTCAAATGAAAACATGTTGAAAATAACAATGCCCAAAATAGCCCTTATTGAAAAACTAGACAATATTTTTGGGTGATGCAAGATTAACCTTACACCCTAGATGCTCCTCGATCAAGGAATAAATTTGTTTAATGGGGGAGACTTTAGTGGAGTTAGGGTCTATCAAAACCATTGACTCTGATTTCTCCAACTCTCAAAAATGATTGCCCAATCTTGAAATGCAAGGGTGTAATGACCGCTCTTTGAAATCAGATGTAATAAATTATAATATTAAATGAATAAATAAATAAACAAATAATAATAAATAATAATATAATACAATCCATCAATTATTACAATAGTAATCTGGAGGTCCAGCACCATGAGACAATATTGCATGGGAATTGATGGTTTAAATATGGTGTTAAATATTGACTATCTTGATAATAGTGTGGAAGTATAGAAAAGAGGTAAAGGTAGTTGACATAATCATCAGATAATAATCTAGAGATCGTGAAGGAAGTCAAACAAATCTTATAAAGCATCACTAATGACAATGACTTATATCAATAAATAATCAATAATATGAAGATCATACATGAAGAAAAGTGATATTATTCTTGAACAAATATAGAATATGGTTTGATGAGTAAAGCGGTGGCTTGAGACTCGTATACAATTTACATAAGTTCATTGACAGACATCCGACGTGAGTAAAACATAGTAATATTCCCCTCAATATGCTTGACGTATAACGATTATGGGAGTATACCATTACATGGGACATTGCCTATAGATAAACATTATTATGATTAGATAATAAGTGTGTAATTGACGATTACATGCATCTCAATGAAGAGGTTCAATAACTAAACCAATTGTTAAAAGCACGAGGCTGATAGAAGGAGATAGCATAATCGATTTAACAATTGTTATGAAACATAATAATCCTAAATAGTTATGAGTCATGCTGTTTCATCCTCAAACACAAGGTATAAGAGAGCATTCTCAACATTTCAATTCAGGCATCAATAATGTAATAATCTTGACTGGCTATTAGCAATTTTTTGCCTGTACTTAGTTTGCTGGGTTGTCCTCTTGTTTAAAATAATGTAAAATGATTGTGACTATCTCTGATTTAGGATCTCCAAATATGTGTATAGAAGTCTCATAATAAATACCCAAGAGCTTATTACGGCTGGTACTATATCATGTAACACTCCCAAAAGATGTATTTGCAAGAAGATGAATTCAATGGTATTGTGATCCATAAAATAACATAATCACACTTCAAGCATATAAACTGATTTTCGATTTTTGATTTTCATTCCAAACTTATTACAATGCATCCAATGAAATATAAGATGAGTCAATCGGTCTTATGCACCTGATATAGTATGACCTGTCGTTTCCAATATGCCTGGATAGTAAACCCGCGCAATGGTGAAGATGAGCTCCCAAGGCTCACTGCTGTGCGACAGTCCCTACCGTGCTGGACAGAGCTCCCAGCTCGCATGTAAAACAATTCCGCGCAAGGAGTTTATGCGGAAGTATCTACCTTCTTCCTGCCCACTATCGACGCCTCCAACAGTGCCTGAACATCCACGCGGCCACCCGCTACTTCCCTCCTGCCCCCACGCGTATGCACACCAGCTCGCGTCCTTGCAGGTAGAGAAGACTGAGGACTCTAGGGACTGGACCCGAGTTCTTGCAGTGTATAAAGCGCTGAGCTTTCAAGCCAAATACTGAGTTTTTTGTCACGCGGCATAAGAGATGTAACTCTTACTGTAACTCGCAGCCACGGTTTTTTATGGATAATGCTACGTAGATGGAGGAGGCCCTGCCCAATACCAGTCCACTGTGATTCCCAGCTACCTGCGTGATGTTTCTAGTCATACGATTACCATCAACTAGGAATTGTTAATGCTGCGCAGTGGATAATATTGTGGGTGTTTTATGTGTAATCTGTATGGTCTCAATACCAGCTCGATTTGGAAGTATTTCTCCCAAGTGCGTGAATATAGTCAATGCAATATGAATCCCTCCCTTTTGCTGAAGTGAATCGATTTCTTTAATGCTATATAGAATGCTGAACAATAAACCTTCAATCTTAGACTTACTTGTTGAACTCGAATATGAAATCTGAAAGTGATTCCACCATTAATGAGATCACCGGGGCTACGTCCAGTTTTCTCAATCTTTCCTTAAGGGGCTACGTCCTCAAGAAAACCAATCACAAAAGCAACCAAATATTTAGTTTCTTATTTATATTATTTCATGGTGCCTTTCCCAAGGAAGATCTTCTTTTATGACCTCAAAATGAGAGCCATTACACCAAACTAAACAATGTGGGATAAAAGCACTTTTGTCTTCTAGTCACTTAAAGTACTTTGCCTTTTTGTCACTTAAGTCACTTTATAAAAATAAAGTAATTTAAATTTATAACATTAAAGTGACTTAACAATATTACTTTATGAAATAAAGTAATCCAACTATAGAGACTGAACTCAGATATTAAATAAATGCCCATGTAACCTTGTGACTGATTGGCATCCTTTGTAAAGCGGCCATTAGACTATCCGGATGGCTAGATAGGCTAATCAGACATAAAATGCCCTACTGCATTTGATATTATACAAGTCAGCATTTGATATTATACAAAGCAACTACATCATAACAAAGGATCAAAACAGTATAACCCATCTCCTTTAAGATATATGGACTCAATAGCTATGGTAGGAATATTAATACGAGCAAACATCATATGTGATATACAAATAAGCATTTCCATCTATTGTGGAGTAGCCATCATCATCTTATCATAGCCATAGGCACTTTGGATATACTGATCTAAACTTCTCATTACTTTTTCTTTCTTCACTCATTATCTCACTCTCCTATTTCTCTATTACTATTCTTGCTTCTATCTTCACTTTTGCTTCTATGATTCTCCTACTGTAATTTTATTATGTTCTGAATGATGTTTTGTGTGAAAGACCAGTGCCTTCTCTTCTTTTGGGCAATAGAGTCACTTTTTTTCTAAATCCTAATATATAATGCTATGAGACAATTTTTAAATTTAACACTTGGATAATCGACTATCTAACTCTTCATTTAAAATAATTGTATATCTGCCTCTACAATTAGTCCAATTGTATTTAACTCCTACTTAAAGAGACCAATTAGACAAGATGCATAAGGAAACAACTTCTTCAAATGATCTTGATATTCAAATCGTTATGACAATAAACAATTTCTTCATATAAGAACTTAAGATAGCATCCAGTAACTGGAATTGAAAATCATAGAGAACTGATTTCAAAAAGAAAATTTCTATACCACAATTGCAGAGAAAAGGTACTGATTGTATTGCATTGCTTATAATATGATATTGTCTTAATGCTCATCTTAAAACATTACATCTGAAGTCCATTATATAGGAATATTTAGAGAGGACATGCCTCTTCATTAAGTCTTTTGGAAACCTAACAAAGTAACTTAATTTAAACATAAAATCAATTAGGCTCTAATGAGCCAAAGGTGAGTATCAGCTACATGCTTGCTGTAGGCCTCGCTGAGATATGTATCAGCATGCTTGGTGATGTTCCTTGCAGCGATCTCAATCTCAATTATTTCCTCCATGTGCTTGTGTGTCTTCTCTAGTGCAGGTCCTGTTGGCGCCTTCCAAATTTTGATTTTATCCATCACCTACCACATGTCATCACCTAGCTTTTGTATTTCATATACCTTCACAAAGGTTGAAGCTATAAAAGTTTTCTTATAAATTTTTTCACAATTGTACCTTAAGATAAAATGTATATTTCCACCTATCAGAATGTGAATGTTGTGAAACATGTTTATCCTAATTATCCTGAAAACCATCTCATTGGTTTATTTGTATCTCTATATATATATTACCAATAATCCATACTTCATTAGCCTTCTGAAGAAGTTTTATTAATGTTGAAATAGTCCTCTCTTCATATGCTTTTCGCTGTTTCGCAAAAGTTAAAAATGAAGGATGCGAAATAGTGAACCTTTTGCTGTTTCACGGAGTCTAAAAACAGTGGACGCAAAATAGCGAACCCATCGCTTTTTCGCAGGAACACAAAATAACGGTTGCGAAATAGCTAAGATATTGCTATTTCGCGAAGGACAAAACTAAGAGTTGCGAAATAACGAACTCAATGCTATTTCGTGAAGGGCATTAGCTTACACTTGCGAACTGGCAAAAAGGTCGCCATTTCGCAAGAATGAATAAAGTGTTTGTAAAATGGCGTCAACAGTATTAAATAGAAAAGACGGCCACCTCGCTGAGCGGACAATGCACACATGTGGAGGCTCGAAGGGAATTAAATGCTTCAAACTTGAATTAAAGGAGTTGGCATTCGATTTTAATCACATCAGAAGTGCAAATTGAGTGTCGAAGAAATGCGAAAATGAGAACTGAGCTAGTGTGGAAAAAATCATGAGAAGTTGTAGGGAGCTGGGTGCTGCAGAGCAGAACTAAACGAGTAAGTTAATCTTCTACTCCACTGTTCAAATTGCATTTAAAAGAAAAATGCCTAGGAAGAAGATAGAGGATGTAGGAAAAGATGAACAGCCCAAGGTCCCTTTACAAAAAGCCCTTCCAGACGCATTACTAGGGTCTGTAGATACTGGAACTAAGGCTATGTTTCAGGATGCCTAGGGAGAATGTAGAGATGCTGACATTCTTCACATTGGTAGATCCCTTTTCTAGTATTTTTTACAATAATAGAGATGAGAAAGTGCCTCGGTCCAACCCCTAGAAACTTGACTTAGCAAAGGTTATAGTGCCAAATGTATTTATTGATGTCTTGGCCCACAATTATATAATGGAAATTAGAACAGTCAGGGGAATCGATGGAAACCCTGTTTTGGTCCTTACAAGATCATGCATTGAAGAATGCTTTGGCCTGAATAGGCAACCACTTAATAAGATTGACAAGGAAGGATACCCGGTGGATTACGAAAGAATGGTAAATAGTTTTGGAGTGCGAGAGGTAGCTTATTTTAGGAAAAGAGGCAAGGACAACAGACCAATGACTGTAAATGATAAGGCTCCATTTCCTACACTCGAATTTATGGATTTCTTTTAGAAAATGTATCATGGTTGGTGTCAATTTTATGGTGATAATCATAGAAGTAGAATGTCTGTGGACTTAATGTATATGTCCATGAGAATCCAAAACCCGAACATCAACCTGGAATTCGATGTTGCTAGTGAGCTTTAGAGAATTCTGCACAATCAACTGGTTTACTGGAATACTAGTAGAACTTTTAAGAAATGTAGATCTGAAGATAATGTATAAACTAATATGTAGTAGAATGCAATTGCCTTGGTGATTGATTGATTCTACAAAAATATATTTGTATTTATATATAGAATCTATAATGAATAGTTGTGACTATTCATTATAGAGAGATGTGGCTGTTGATACTAAATGAAGTGACTGTTCATTATACATATCATTTATTAATAACTAATATATATATATATATATATGAGTTCGTTCCAATATATATTTATCAGAGAAATATATATATTAACAATTATTTATAATATTATATATATATACATATATATATAGTATATGCATAGTTAAACACGAATGAACAATATGTTAACACTCCCTCTTGAGAGAGAGTTTAATAGATTTGTAGAATTTTCATATCATGATATATGGCCCAATCCAAACATTCTTAAAATGTTAATCA